>JAASAY010000557.1:0-51429 GCA_014822085.1 Fusarium stilboides
GGCGAAGCCTGTGAACTATCTGGATAGCCCATCGGCATTGGAAACTAGGTACTTATAGAACTAGGACTTGAGTTATGTAAATACCATCACACAACTGCCCCAATTATCTACTATATTGCAGAGCCCTTATAAGAATATTGAATATCCTTCGAAAGCCATCTATTAGCCCATGAGCGGTGAAAACTACTGCGACTGTAGTTGTGTAAACTTTCATAAGAACGCCCCAGGACTCTAATGTAATTCCCTCTCACTAACTTTGAACACCCTCCGTGAGACTTTGGTTTGTTCTTCTTGATCTGTGATATATCCACGTGGCGCCTACCAGCCTTCCTACCGGATATGCTTGATAATCTATGAACTTGTATCCGAAACAATTATCTCCCGACAGGCTAGATACAACGAATCCCGTAACATGGTTCATCCTTAGGAAATCGTCCTCCAATAGCGAGGTTTTCTAACGAGGTTATTCAGTTGGCGGTATATCTCTTCAATCTGTCCGTTCCGCACGTGCCTTTACTTTTATCTAAGAGCATGCGTCAAGACTCATTAGGGTAGATATCGGCAAGAAATAGACGAATTGTTGCATTCTCCATGAGCATGTCTCATGCTTGACTCCGTCTTAGCAAGAAAACGATCGATCTCTTGGATAAGGTCCGGGTCCAGCCGCTCGGACAAGCTGGTTGTCGGCACTATGGTCCATTCGTGGCCGGGGGCAAAGAAAAATATATATGATGGAGAAGGGTTGATGAAGGCTGAGAAGAGGCCTATCGCCCTCTCTCCTATTTTCAGCGATGGCCAAACTGGTTTGTTTGCGGCAATGATGGATGATGGTCGTCACAAGGATACCTTATCCACTTTCCACTCGTGATATAGCGGAATCCTGACCAAGAGAATGTACTAATGCTTTGCAATGCACGAGTGTCTGTATACTGACCAAAGAAGAAAAATCCCCTGGTATTATTACTTGCTATAGGCGCTGCAGGTGCGGGCTTTTATATAGAAGACGCTGGCAACGCCCTTTACGCTGGCATGGTTGCCCAAGCTCTTACACGGCAAGGGATCTCGTAGGTACAAAGCTAGGTAGCATGAATTTGAACCAATTCATGGGTAGCACCCATTTAGGTGCCGCCGGTACAGCTTCCTGTAGATCAAACGCTTCTCGGGACGCGGCTTTGCGATAGATCCACAAGTTGAATGGTGATGAAGACCACTCCGCTATATAAGACGGAAGCTATGTATATATATATATAGGTCTTCATAGACGATCTTGATTGGGAAAAGGCTCCGTTTTATATGCCGAAAATCGGAATATATCTGCGTGTCTCATGTCTTCTTGCTAGCATGAGTTGGTAGTTTTGGTTTTGCATTTGGCATGCCTTCGTCACAACAATTAGCAATCATGTTAGTAGCTTGCTAAGACAAAGAAAATTCATAGATACAAACATACTCATTATTTAGGCAGATCAAATTGAGGAAGAGATATTATAGCAAATCTTAATACATTTTAGCCGTAGGAATTACCTCTACATTCACCTATTGGTAAAAACTTTCTATTTCAAGCTTGCCTTTAATATCCATCTTGAGTCTTCACATGAGCGTGTAGGCGGCTGCGGTTATTGGACCAATAACACATCAGGAAGTAGATATGATTGGTCCCACTCACCGCCTGCATCTCCCCAGGTACCACCTGGGGGCAGATGACGTCCTCCCGAGAGCTTCACTTGCACATGCACCACGGCTTATTGTTTCTCCTCCATAACATCAACTTTCAACTTGTTCTTGAACTTTTGCGCCCTCCCTAAAACGACTCACCTCTATCAAACCTACCTACCCAAGATGACGACGGCTTCGTGTGTGGCCGACCGATAGCTTTCACGATTCCGTTAGGCCCCCCGCTACACCATGGGTCAAGGGTTCTCCCTCGCGACGCCGTCCGTTGGCTCGGCGGGTATTGATACCTCAGAACTCAGCGATGTGCATTATGAGAAGAGCATCGGGAATGCGAGGTTTATGAAGACTATTCGTGGACGCCACGAGAATGGTTTAGTACTTGTCAAGGTCCTCGTCAAGCCTTACGCCGAGGTCAAGCTCGAGAAGTACAAGAAACAAATTATCGGTAAGCTTAAGGCTCGCCATGCTATTCCTAAGCTTTCGTTAACAAAATGTAGAGCAGCACAAGGCGATAGCAGACGTCCCCAATGCCCTCGGGTTCCAGCGCATCATCGAGACCGAATCCAACGGATACCTAGTTCGCCAGTTTCTTTACAGCTCGCTCTACGATCGACTCAGCACACGACCATTTCTTGAAGACATCGAGAAAAAATGGTTGGCCTTCCAGCTTCTTTGCGCCCTGCGCGACTCCCATGCGCGGGATGTTTATCACGGCGATATCAAGGCGCAGAATGTCCTCGTGACCTCGTGGAACTGGCTGTATCTATCTGATTTCTCATCCGCCTACAAGCCTGTCATGCTCCCAGACGACAACCCTGCCGACTTTTCATATTTCTTTGACATGTCCGGCCGCCGAACGTGTTATATCGCCCCAGAGCGTTTCTATGCTTCTGGAGAGGCGCCACCACAAAAGGCGAAGATGACATGGGCGATGGATATCTTCAGCGCTGGCTGCGTTATTGCACAAATGTTCCTCGAATCGGAGATCTTCAGCCTCGCACAGTTGTATAAATACCGTCGCGGCGAGTACGACCCTGTTATCACACATCTCAGTGTCATTGCAGACAAAGAAGTCGCCGATATGATAGCACACATGATTCAGCTCGACCCGGAGAAACGATACTCAGCAGAACAATATCTAGAATTTTGGAAGGGGAAAGTGTTCCCACCTTACTTTTACAATTTTCTGCACCAATACATGGGACTTATAACTGATCCATCATCGGGCAACAGTCCCATGTCCGGCGCCTTGAAGAATCTCGGAGAAGCTGATGATCGAATCGACCGTGTGTTTTATGATTTCGATAAGATATCCTACTTCCTGGGCTATCAGCTTGAGAAGAGGACTTCGGAGGAGCTGCAACCGTCTTCCAGACTAAGCCTTACGCATTTCCCCGTGAGGCTCAATATACCAAACCACAACCATACTGTATCATCCGACCTAGAACCACCGGAAGACGATGGAACGTTAATATTTCTGACACTAGTTGTGTCTCAGTTGAGAAACACTGCGCGCGCATCCTCACGAATTCGCGCATGCGATGTACTCCTTGCCTTTGCCGAGAGGTTGACTGACGAAGCCAAGTTGGATAGAGTGTTGCCTTATCTAATGACTCTACTCGTCCCAGATGAGACGGAACTAGTCTTGATTGCCGCTATCCGAACTATTACTCAGCTTCTGCAGCTTGTCCAGATGGTTACACCCATCAACTCTCATGTTCTGGTTGAGTATGTGCTGCCTCGCATGGAGATAGCTCTGGGCTCTCGATCGAGACTTCCCAGCCCCTTAGTCAGAGCGGCCTATGCCTCTTGTCTGGGCAGTCTTGCGACCACTGCACAGCGGTTCCTCAATATGGCGTCAAGCCTTCGAGCTGATGGATCAATACCGATTGCGGATCCCGAGGTCGAACCTGGAGCGGACGCCAAGGCGAACTTTGAAAGCGTCTTTGACAATGCAGGCCGGCAACTTTTTGAAGTACTTGAAAGCCACACAAAGCAGTTGGTCGAAGACCCGGACATTTCGGTGCGCAGAGCATTCCTGGCTTCTGTGCCCGAGCTGTGCTTGTTCTTCGACGACCATTCTAACGACGTTCTCCTCACTCACCTTAACACCTATCTGAATGACCGTGATTGGACATTGAAATGTGCCTTCTTTGATACGATTGTGGGCATCGCAACTTTTATTGGAAGCACGAGCTTGGAGGAGTTCATGCTGCCCTTGATGATACAAGCTCTAACTGATCCCGAGGAGTACGTAGTGCAGGCGGCTCTTCACTCACTTGCCCAGCTTGCTGGGCTTGGTTTGCTGTCTAGGCCCAAGGTTTGGGAGCTGGTAGACCTCATCAGCCGATTCACAATGCACCCAAATATCTGGATTCGAGAGTCAGCAGCAGAGTTTTTGTCAATGTCTGCACGTTTCTTGACGGCTGCTGATGTGAGGTGTAACCTGATGCCTCTTGTAAAACCGTTCATGAAAGTGGAAGTTCTATCAGACTTCTCCGAGCTTGACATTCTTGATGCTCTCAAGAGACCTTTATCCCGAAGCGTCTTTGATCAGGCAATCACCTGGGCCTTGAAGACAGAACGTGGCATCTACTGGAAACCGCTACAACAGCTTAGACCGTTGTTGTTCGGTTCCAAGGGGTCAGCATCGAGCCGCTCCTCTCGAGATTTAACGCAGAATTCTATCGGACGAGTAGCCCGGAATGATGAAGACGAGCAATGGTTGGCGAAGCTCAGAAACCTTGGACTAAAGCATGAAGATGAGCTGAAACTCGACGCGCTACGCGAATTTATCTGGCGCCTCAGTAAGATGAAGGCACGGGATGCTTCAACAGCGGAAGGCACTACGTCTAACGGGGTAGTTTCGCTGAAGACACTGGGAGTCACTCCCCAAACCGTGTTCTTCAACGATGCCCCTCTTCGCGATCCTAAAGCTGTCGTGGACCTTGATCTTCCAGCGGAACCTTACACTATTGCAGATGCACTTCTGGACGCCTCCATGACCATTGACGACGGCGCTGGTGGAAAGAAGAGGATCAATACTCACCGCCGGGTACAGAGTGTTGGACCTCGCTCGTCGCGTCGTCTTCTGTCGCCAACAAGCGCTGGCCGGGCACATTCTAGAACGCCATCGACAGGACGCGCAGGACATGGAGGGGTCGACGAATCTCAAGGAGAGCCGTATGCTTCCAGGAAAGCAGTTCGGCACCAGGCAAGCGCGCTGAGTTTGCTCGATCGCAAAGACAAGAACAAATCCATTGCACAGACTGGCACTACCGATGCTAATGCATTTGGTGAAGTTGAAGGACCCTTTGCTCAAGCTTCCGCAGACAAACCGGCATCATCTGAAGGGAGCGAAGGCGATACTGCACGCCCCCGAATCTCCAAACATAGCTACGAAGGAAACGACCCAAGCATTCAGAAGATGTTGGACAATATGTACGTCGACAACTTTCCTCGCGATGTTATCGAATTCGGACCTATCGTTACGCCTATCAAGAGGAGCAAGGCAAACCGCATGAGCGTTCAGCCTGGCGAAGAGCCTTGGAGACCTAACGGGCAGCTCGTCGCCACGTTTTCCGAACATAAAGATTCCATCAACAGGGTGTTGCCATCCCCTGATCATATCTTCTTCATTACAGCCGGCGATGATGGTACCGTGAGGGTGTGGGATACGGCCCGGCTCGAACGAAATATTACCCACCGTTCTCGTCAAGTTCACAAACATGGTGACAACACACGAGTTGTTGCTCTCTGCTTTGTGGAAAACTCGCATTGCTTTGTGAGCTGCGCAACCGATGGCAGTGTCCACGTGGTGAAGGTAGACACTGTTTCTGCTAGTGGAGTCATTAGGTACGGGAAGCTGCGTGTTCTGCGTGAGTATCAGCTCCCAGAAGGCGAATTTGTGGTGTGGTGTGAGCATTTCAGACAAGAGTCCAACTCGGTTCTTGTTATCGCTACGAATCGTTCGAGGATTCTCGGCATCGACCTGAGAACAATGAATCTCCTATATATCCTCGAGAACCCGGTACATCATGGAACACCTACATGCTTTTGCGTGGACCGAAAGCGCAACTGGCTTTGTGTGGGCACATCGCATGGAGTAGTAGACCTTTGGGATTTGCGTTTCAAGATGAGACTCAAGGGTTGGGGGTTACCAGGAAAGGGGTCCATCTACAGGATCTGTATACACCCTACCAAAGGTCGTGGCAAGTGGATATGCATTTCTGGCGGAACAGGTCAAGGCGAAGTCACGGTCTGGGATTTGGAGAAGACGGTCTGTCGAGAAATCTACAGGGCTGGGGGCAGTAAGGATGGCCTGAAGGGATATGAAGCTTGGGACGTTGACGAAGACAAGCGAGAAGGCATGCTTGGACGGTACGCTACCAATATCGAGCCGAATGAGACCGCGAACGCTGATCGCGGAGTTCGCGCTATGGTAGTAGGAACTGCCACTACGGAAGAATCGAGGGATGTGAGGCATGCGTTCATTGTCACTGGTGGATCAGACAAGAGACTGCGCTTCTGGGATCTCTCGCGAATGGAGAGTTCGTTCATCTACAGCGGTCTCTCACCAGAGTCGCCCAAACCGACTTACACGACGTCGCATCCTACAACAGCACTGACACTGAACACGGAACGGTTTCCCAGGCAAGCACCAACAGCTCCTAATGCGGGCTCTGGATCCAAGACGAAATCATCAAGTGCCCGACCACCTCGATCGACTGTTATTTCTCTTCAACAGCAGCAGTTGCTGCAGTCGCACATGGATTCTATTTTAGACGTGGCGTTGCTGGAGTATCCATACACTATGAGCGTTTCAGTGGATCGGATGGGTGTTGTTTATGTGTTTCAGTAGAGCTGGGACGCAATTGCCCCGGCGGCGTTTCTTAAGACACAAAGAGCAATCACTTTTTAGTTTACTGGACTTACCAGACTATCATGGATAGATTATCCATGAGGACTATTAGAGCAGTCAACGGGACAATTGAGAAAAGACGTCCAGGTTTAATCCATGCTGTTTCCCCATTGTTGGAAACAAGATATGATTTTTAATAGTAAAAATAAACGAAACAAAGTTAACAGACGTAATATTAATATTTCAAAGCTTCGTAGTTCAAAGTCATGCAGCAATACTGTAGACAAATCCTAAGGTATTGTGGTTCAGCTGTCTACTCGTGGCTGAGCTCCGGGTTGAGGCTTGAGCTCAAGCCACACATGCGACCGACACCAAAATTTCCCCCTCCGCCTTGTCAAGGTCATCAGCCTCGCCATCAAATCAGAACTCCGCCAACACTGTCAAGTGCACCACTGGAAACGACCCTACGAACTCGACCCCACGAAGAAGCGATTCCCATACAAGTTTATATCTGAACCCGAGGTAACGGCCCTAAACCCAAGATGCGGCTCACCGCCGACCTCATTCGGGATTCCCTATCCTACCTCAACCCTCTCAAGGAGCGAGAGCTTGATCTCCGAGGTGCGTTGTGAAAAGAGCAGATGCTACACTTTTTGATCTTTAGAGGAGCGCAGAGTTGATACAATCGTCTTTGCGGCGTGAACAGGACACCGAATTCCCGCGATTGAGAACTTGGGTGTTGCTGGCGTAAGTTTTTTGGACCCTATGCCCTTCTCTGATCGCATGTTTGCTAACAGGCTTGGCTGGGATAGCCTCACGACGCCATCGACTTCACCGATAATGACATTCAAGTACTGGGCAACTTTCCCCTATCGCCGCGCATAACGACACTTCTCCTCGCACGAAACCGCGTCTCGAGCATCCAGCCCTCTATGGCCAAAGCCATTCCGAACCTTACCAACCTGGTGCTTTCCTCGAACAACCTGGTAGAGCTGGCGGATCTGGATGCGCTAGGATCGTTTCCTCGGTTGACGCACTTGGTGCTGTCGGAGAACCCTGTCTCCAAGAAGGAGGTGAGTTTGTGGACGTGTCGGTGTGCGGTAGCTCCTACTGATGCGGATATACAGAACTACCGATACTGGGTGCTATGGAGATGCCCCTCGGTGCGATTCCTAGACTTTGAGAAGGTCAAGGAGGCAGAACGTGAGAAGGCGCGCGAACTATTTGGAACTGAGGAAGAACCTACGGCCCTGGCTTCGACGGTATGCAAAGCACTCTACAGTAGAGGAGACACACCGAAACTAACAATATATACAGATCCAGGGCATCAAGACCACAAACTTCAACACTTCGTCCGACGGCTTGGACGCCCCCTCAAAACTTTCACGAATAAAGCTCACAGACGCCGAGAAGAAGAGATTGCAGGAGCGCATCAAGAAGGCCACAAGTCTGCAGGAGATTATTGCGCTGGAGAAGGAGCTGAACGAGGGACGTCTGCCTTCTGGTATTCACGGAGATGCTATGGAGGAATAACACTTCAAATGTATGGAACACGGCCGTGTAGGGCTCTGGACTGGGGTTTACAGAAAAATATCATGATTGTTCGTTTTTGGGGATATGATTATACCCTCTCGTAACAACCCTTTCGAATTTGATGTCAGAAACTCCATTATGATGCTGTTTTGTTCTGCGTTACAAGCTATTAAGCAATACTGCTCGGCTCACTCTGTCTTGTTCCGTTTACTCCTTCTCGGGCACTGTGACATCTAGCCAGTCATTGCAACATCTCCATCCCGGCCTTCCCCAGCAGCTTGTCTTGATTCTAGCTCCAGCTGCGCATTCGGGTCATCTTGTTTGTCATTAGCATGAGCAGAGGCACCCATCGAGTTGCCATTAACAAGAGGCTTCTTAGTGCCATTGGCCATGGCGACGTCGATAGGTTGGCCGGGGTTTTCACCACGAAGGCGCGCCTGTGTCGCCTTGGCGGTTGCTTTGATGTTCTTGTAAGGAACTGTCTTTGGTACAACGTCTTCGAGAAACTCAAGGTGGTCATGGTGTGAGACGGCGCTAGCTGAGAAGGTGTTAATAAGAGTTAAAGGAAGAGGTAGATGTACACTTACCAACATCCTTGTATTGGATGTTTCGACGGGGTTTGCGATCAAGCTTGGCTTGGGTGTGTGACTCTTCTGCGAGGTGCTGAACAAACATCTCCTGCATAGTGTGAGCATAATGTCATTGAGGTTAAGGGGATTGAACATACGGCAGCGAGGGTTATCACGAAGGCGGCATTATTAGAGCACAGGCCGATCTCTGGATCTTGTGCGATGATCTTTTTTACTCTTGAAACTGGGGATATGTTAGATTTGCGGCGGTTTGTATTCGTTGTGTAAACTTACGGGGAAGCTGGTTCTGCCCCGTTGGCTCCTTTCGAGGAGGGATAGCTGTAGTGTTGTAAGGCATGGTGAATGATAGAGAAGAGATGATGAAGTGTGAATCTGTGAGAGTTAAAGTAAGTTGAGTGGACAGTTTAATACATGAGGTGCATGCGGTTGGTTTGCGAGAGGTGGAGGTGAGAGTTAACAGCTGCACAAGACAGGGGCGAGGTGCAAATATGATAGGAAGCTTGAATAAAAATGGCTTGAATGGGATATTTCGAGAAAAAGCGAGGGCCAGGGAAGTACAAGAGACCACTGAATCAAATACAATACCCAATGCATGAGAGCCTTGAGCTAAAAATATGAGACGTACCTTGAATAACCCAAGCCAAAAATCTAAAGTCTATCAGGGGCTAAACTGCACCAGAGAGTTGAGAGTTCAGTAAAAAGTGTGCAGGGGAAAGGGTGAATCTATCAGAGAAGAATAAAGTGAGGCTTGTAATCTCAATATCGTAGTCGTCGTAAGAATTTTAGTTGTATATATTAATTATCGTTCAGATGAAGTTGATAAGTACGCGAAGAAAGTAGACCGAGACGCGATACTGCAACCACTAAACGCGACTTCCCAGACACTGTGGCTGAAGCTACAAGCCACATATCAGCGATCCTCCCTGTTGGTCATTACGACACTTGCCTCGTAGAGTACAACGTATACGAAAGTGAGTTCGACTAAAGATACGACGCCCATCTTCGCCTTTACAGCATATTTATACACTAAATCCGTTCGGTTGACTTGCGCGACCTCGAAAACTGCGGTTGGCGACAATGGTCGCCTTGTCCCAGCCATGAACATCCGACAATCATCCTTCAGCCTGGCACCCCCTGGGCCAGAGCGGCGCCCCTCGGTGGTATCGCGTTTATCGTCAGTCTTTTCCAATGCGGACAACGGAGAATTGGGAACCGGAGCTTCTACAGGCGCTGGACTTATAGAGGAGGAGATTGCAGAGATCAAGAGATATGAAGTAAGTTGGAGGCCGATCGGATATCCGAATTCCCTATTAACAAATGGGTTAGGATTTTACGACAATTGGTATGCGAATTCTCGGCCGAAATCGATTGACGAGCCTCGATACTAATACACAACACAGACTGGGTTCAAGATGCGGCGCGAGAGCAGGCCAAGCGTAAGGTGCGAAGGAAGCAAGCCGCTGGCCTCTACGACAAAGGGCAGCCTGGCTGGCGATATCAGCTATGGAGGAGCTACGACGCAGCGCAAGCCTGGATTGTGGTCACAATCATTGGTGTTGCGATTGGGCTGAACGCGGCGCTTCTCAACATTATTACCGAATGGCTCTCCGACGTCAAGATGGGTTATTGCGAAACTGGCTTCTACTTGAACGAGAACTTTTGCTGTTGGGGAGAGGAGAATGGTACAGTAGTTGTCGGAAAACGTTGTTATGGCTCGATGCTAACAGATTCACAGGTTGTGAGCAATGGCATAGATGGACAGGTTTCGAGCCTATGAACTATTTCATCTACTTTGTCTTCGCAGTGGGTTTCATGCTGCCCCCCTGAACCTACTCTAAAAGCTGACCACGTAGACCTTATTCGCTTGTGTCGCCGGCACCTTGGTCAAGTCCTTTGCGCCATACGCTGCAGGCTCAGGTATCTCCGAGATCAAGTGCATTATCGCCGGATTCGTTATGAAGGGTTTCCTTGGCTGGTGGACTCTGATCATTAAGTCTGTCTGTCTACCGCTAGCCATCGCATCTGGCTTGTCGGTTGGCAAAGAGGGTCCTAGTGTACACTATGCTGTGTGCACAGGAAATGTCATCTCTCGACTCTTCGACAAGTACAAGCGCAACGCTTCCAAGACCAGGGAGTTTCTTAGCGCTTCAGCTGCTGCTGGTGTCGCAGTCGCTTTTGGCAGTCCTATAGGCGGCGTGCTCTTTTCTCTTGAGGAGATGTCCAACCAGTTCCCGCTAAAGACCTTATGGCGTAGCTATTTCTGCGCTCTGGTAGCGACGGCTGTTCTCGCTGGTATGAACCCCTTCCGAACGGGTCAACTAGTCATGTTCCAGGTTGAGTATAAGAACGATTGGCACTTTTTTGAGCTGCTGTTCTATGTCTTGATCGGAATATTTGGAGGACTCTACGGTGCCTTTGTGATCAAGTGGAACTTGAGGGTTCAATCATTCCGCAAGAAGTATTTGAAGGAGTATGCTGTTCTAGAGGCGACTCTGTTGGCGGCAGGTACTTCCATCATTGCTTATCCCAACGCCTTCTTGAGGATCGACATGACGGAGAGCATGGAGATTCTCTTCTCAGAGTGCAGTAGCGGAGAAAGGTACC
This sequence comes from Fusarium stilboides, assembly GCA_014822085.1. Lineage (NCBI taxonomy): Eukaryota > Fungi > Ascomycota > Sordariomycetes > Hypocreales > Nectriaceae > Fusarium > Fusarium stilboides. Next base: position 11,260 of record JAASAY010000557.1, read on the forward strand.
ATGGTCTCTGCGAACCCGATAGGCGGTGGTGGAACATAACATCACTATTTCTGGCTACCTTCCTCCGAATCTTCCTCGTCATTATATCTTATGGATGCAAGGTTCCTGCTGGCATCTTCGTCCCCTCGATGGCGGTTGGAGCATCCTTTGGAAGAATGGTAGGAATTATTGTCCAGGCTATCCACGAGGCCAATCCTTCCAGCGTCTTTTTCTCCGCATGTAAGCCTGACGAGCCTTGCATTACCCCTGGTACCTATGCTCTTCTTGGAGCTGCCGCTGCCCTCAGTGGCATTATGCACATTACTGTATCGGTGGTGGTCATCATGTTCGAGCTAACTGGTGCCTTGAACTACATCCTTCCTACCATGATTGTTGTTGGTGTCACCAAAGCTGTCAGCGAATTGTTCGGCAAAGGAGGCATTGCTGACAGGATGATATGGTTCAGTGGAATGCCGTTCCTCGACAGTAAAGAGGAACACAACTTTGGCGTCCCTGTTTCGGCAGTTATGAGGACGTCTGTTGTGTCCGTGCCCGTTCATGGACTCACTTTGGGTGAAGTTCAGGGCCTCCTTGCCGACGATCGATACCAAGGTTTCCCTGTGGTGGAAGACAAACATACTAAAGTCCTTGTCGGTTATATCGGAAGCATTGAGCTACGATACGCCATCGATAAAATGAGTCGAACATCACCGTTATCTGAGACTGCAAAGTGTACATTTGCACCATCATCAGCAAATATGTCGTCTACGTCGCTCAACAACTTAAGTGGCGATTCATCTCATTCATCGACGCTTGACTTTAGCCGATATGTTGACTCAACACCCGTCACAGCTCACCCAAGGCTTCCCCTCGAGACAGTCATGGAGCTATTCCAGAAAATTGGGCCTCGGGTTATTCTTATCGAATACCACGGCAAGCTCACTGGCCTCGTGACTGTCAAGGACTGTTTGAGATATCAGTTCAAGGTCGAAGCGGCCGAGAACCCCAAGGACAATCACCGTATCGAAGAGGGACAGGAGCAGCTATGGAACTTGCTTCGACGGGCCGGTAACTGGTTCTCTTGTAGGGTCTCGAGGTACTCTGGAGGTCGGATCCGTCTTAGCAGTACCTCTGGAGGTGAGCGACCGTTGGGAAGAGGACAGATATTGGACGGAGACGAAGATGTTCTAGATGAAGGTGTCGAGCTAGAGAGCCGGCGATAACTGTATGAGCATATGGGTTATCAGAGCTTTTGTTGTATTTTATCATAGACATATGCGTATGATGCGCCGGCGTTATGAGATTTAAATCTATTACTTTTGAATCTACCATGAACCTCTCGGACTGTGTAGAAATGGCTTAACATGTCTCACCACGTTAGCCTACGCCAGGTCGAGGTGCACCTTACCAACCTCTAAAGCAGGATCTATCGTGACCTGTCATCAGACACTCTTCCCAAATCAATAATATCCTCATCGTCATCCTTCCTCTGTGCTCCCTCCTCCTCAGTCGGCACAGGTACGTAACTAGGACCCTCAGCCGCCGCAGCAGCACCAGCATCCTTGCTCTCATCCTTCCTCCCCACGATGACATTGCCCGCAACAAGCAGCGCGGCGCCGGCCCACCACAGCGGCGGGAGTACCTCTGAGAAGATCAAGGCGCCCAGTACCGCCGTCACCATAAAGTTGGTCGACGTATTCAAGATAGAGACCTGAGTTGTGGATGTACCACGGGCAAGAGCCTGCGTGAAGAGCGTCCACATCTGAAGGTGGTGTGAGTAAGATCAACATAGCAACGGAGAAAGATTAAGCTTACGACGCCGTTGAATGTGAGGTTGAGCACAAAGAAGATCTATAGAGGTGAGTGTTGGGCCAATTAAGGGGCAGGTAACAAACTTACACCGCGGACTATGTATTCAACAATGTCCTCATGAGAGGAAAGTCCGAGTAAACCAGCAATGCTGTTGGATAGGTTGGTAGTGAGGTGCGTAGTTGTCCTAAGTATTGTTTAGTAAGAGGCTATCATAAGTTATCTTCATCTAAGCCAACTTCCAGCCTTTAGATCCTCAATTTGGTCTCTTCAAGGATACAAATTCTCCATATAATACAACAATACATAACAGGAAAAGTTCCTAGCACTTACAACTTGGCAAAAACACCATTGAAAGCAGCGCAAGCACCACTCGCAATCGCAAAGAACATCCACTGCGATCGCAGGCTCCAATTGCTAGGCGACGGCATCTCGGCAGATGATTGATCCTTTGCGGAAGAAGAAGGAGAAGAGTCAGTTTCTGAGGCTGATGTCGTCTGTCGTTTACGAAGCATGGCTGCTCGGAGACTTCGGAGTCTTGGGGGTGGTGAGAATAGAGGGCCCCTGATGATGATAGATTGACTTGGCGCACTTGTTAGAGGCTGAGAAGTGGTCTTTTAGTGGGGGACTGGCCGTCTTTAGGCGGCTGTAGTGCCCCTGGTCAAGAGGCGCTCTAGCAGCCAGCCTCATCACCAAAATCTGGGGAAGTGAATATTAAACATGCATCATGCGTCATGTACATATATATCATGCATGAGTCAAGCAAAAGCTAAATCAAATCATCATGTCATTCTTGATATACGCATATTGTGTGAAGCATAAAAAAATCAAGCCCAGTTTCCCACTCACTGGACCCAGAACAACCCAGTGTCTTGCTGTATTGCGTTGCCCACATCGATCAATATCCCGTAATAATGTAAAAAAAGCCATATTCCAGACGCCGCCCAATGCTGATGAATCAATCTTTCGAGGTCTCCCAATCTATGACCGCTGTTTGCCTGCTTCTGCATATCCGATATTGCATATTCTCTACGTCGTCTTGACTTATTGTCCCTCGCCAGGCTTCTTGGCGTTGCAGCTGACAATCTTGACCTTGTTCGCCGTGACGGATTGACTTCCACTATCCATCTTAAACGTCACGTTCTTGATCAAAAAGGTCCAGACTTCGTCGCAGAATCGGTACGTGTCGAGGCTTCCCTATAGGAGCGAGGACAGTCAGTATTGTTCTGGATGCACCCGCCGAGCATCGGCGCAGTCCGCTTACCTTGAATTGAAGGCGGGCCTTGACGTTCTTCTGGAGCGCCTCGGTAATTGCCTGATCAAAGTTTCCCAGAATCTTCATGGCAAGCTGGGGGTTGATGCGCTCGTCGCTGATAAGATCATCGAGGGTATCCGTCAAAGCAAGACCAATACTAGAGTGAACCCATGTTAGTCTGGCTGTCGCAAAGCAGCGCTATAGCAATATGGCGCAGTACCTGCTTCGACGGTACAGCTCATAGAAAGATTGCGCGCCGGTAGCCATGATTTCGGATCGAGATGACGTGTGCAGGAGAGTCTGATCGTCAAAATGTTGATTCGGCTTTTGGCGATTGATTGTTTGTTAGAGGCAAGGTTCATGAGCATGGTCTGCCTTGAGGGGGAATGCGCAGGGCGGGAATGACTAAGCTTCCGCAGCCTCGCATCATGTGACGTCGGTCCCAGTTATTCCAGTTGCCTGCTGCTGGACACGCATCGCCATCGGATCTAGCTTCAAGGTACCTTTAAACAGGAGCTCCTGGAAAGCTCAGAATAAGTCACCTTCGCCGACGCCCGCCATCGCCAACAAACCACCCCCCGGATCGTCGAGATAACATCATCGAAACCGTCGCAATGAGTCTATACTATGGAGTGGGCGGCATTGGGTCGTTCTTGACCATCGTCGGAGCCTGTACGCGAAACTCGTCCCTGAGAGGCGTCGGATACTTGGTGTTTTGGGTGAACTTTTGCTGATCATGACGGCGTCATTTAGATATGCTCTTCACCGGTAGCGGCGAGGCCTTCAATGTCGGCGCGTTCCTCGAGTCCGTTTCGCCTTATACCTGGGCTTCACTGGGTATCGCGCTTTGTATCGGTCTCTCTGTTGTTGGTGCCGCATGGTGCGTATAATCTCGTCCCCATCTTGAACATCACAGCTCTGACATATGCATACAGGGGCATCTTTATTACCGGATCGTCGATTCTCGGTGGTGGTGTCAAGGCCCCCCGTATCCGAACCAAGAACCTGATCTCCATTATCTTTTGCGAAGTCGTCGCCATCTACGGCGTCATCATGGCCATCGTCTTCTCCCAAAAGGTCGAGAACGTTTCAGGCGCGGAGCTCTACTCAGCCAACTCCTACTACACTGGATATGCCCTCTTTTGGTCCGGTATCACTGTTGGCATGTGCAACCTTGTCTGCGGTGTTGCCGTTGGTATCAACGGTAGTGGTGCTGCTCTGGCCGATGCTGCCGATCCCTCTCTGTACGTCATGTATACCATTATACTCAACATGCGCGTCTTTACTTACACCTTCACAGTTTCGTCAAGATTCTGGTTATCGAGATTTTCAGCTCAGTACTCGGCTTGTTTGGTCTTATCATTGGTCTCCTTGTTTCCAGCAAGGCCAAGGCTTTCGGCGACAAGAGCTAAACTCATTACCTACCTTAGACATCCATCAAGTCCGGTAGCCTTGCTGCCGGCATCGACTTTGTGTGTTCCAAAAGAGACGGAGCGCGTGCATGCATTGCGCCAATAATATTTGGTCAGGCGTTTGGAAGATTGGCTCGGGAGGATGCGTTTTGGTTGTACTAGTATCATTTGGAGGTGGAAGTGTACATCACGATGTGAGATTTGATTATATGTTATTCAAAATTAGGATTTATCCAGGCAGCTAAGCCTTATGTGCTTGAATCGATTACAAGTTCTCATGACGCTGAAAGGACGGGTAGCACGTCGTACTCGGTAATCCTACTACAGCACCAAGCTTTTAAGCCGCTTGGAGGGAATTCAACATCAAGACCTCAACCTTTGAACCCTTCTCCAGCTTGCCCTTTCCGGCAGGCAGAATCACCAACGCGTTCGCTGATCTCAAGCTACCTACCTTTGAGCTGCGTTGACCACCAGTGCTGGTAGCTGACAGGAGCCCATCCTTACCAACCATCACTACTGCACGGTGATACTCGGGCCTAGGGTCCAAGGGGAAATCATGAGAGATGACAGCTGGGACCCTTGGAAGGCCTACAGACGAGACGCCGGACAGCTTGTGCAGCGAAGGAAGCACAAACAGATGGAAGGTAACAAGAGCAGACGCTGGGTTGCCAGGGAGTGAAAAGATGACCTTGGAAACACGGTTGCCCGAGTTGTCCTTGACAGGGACCGTAGCAAATGTTGTTGGCTTTCCAGGCTTCATTGCAACACGTCCAAAGTGAATGGTGCCTCCCAAAGAACGCTCGATTGTTGGCTTGAGGAGGTCAAGTTCGCCCATGGAGACACCACCAGTGGTGATGAGTAGGTCTGCGCGTCGAAGGCCATCGCGGAGAGTCTCTTCCAGTGTACCAGGCTTGTCGCTGGCAATACCGAGATCTACGACCTCGTAACCCCATTCCCTGGCGGCAGACATGAGAGTGATTCGGTTCGTGTCGCGAACTTCCCCCAGCTTGAGGTCGCCTGGACGGTTGTACTCAACGATCTCGTCGCCAGTGGACAGGACACCTACCACAGGACGACGGTAGACCCTTGCTTCAGAAACTCCCACGGAGGCGAGAAGACCAATCTCACCACCGACGCCGCTGATAGTCTCGCCCTTATTAAGAATGACCGTTCCCTCCTTGACATCGCTACCGACTTCACGGATATTCTCGCCCTCCTTGACACCTGCGACTTGAATCTCGACTTCCTTCTCCTCTTTTCCATCTTCAGACATGCTCTTCAGGACAGTATCCTCTACCATGACGACGGTGGTGGCACCGGGAGGCAGAGGCGCACCAGTAGTGATCCTAGCCAACTCTCCCTCCTTCAAAGCTCCAATCTCTCCGGGGGCAGCATGAGATACAGCTGTGACAGGGAAGACGCCCTTTAGCTCGCCATCTTTAGGGGCCACGACAGCGTAGCCATCCACGATACTTGCGCGGAAGGCCGGTACGTTTTCTCTAGCCTTAACGTCCTCAGCTAGAACCGAGTTGATAACTGACAGGTCAACCGATGCTGTGACGATCTCAGGTTCAGGGGTCTGCTGTCCGATCACTTCGAGTGCTTCTTCCACTGGAAGCATGGGATAGGGCGATTCTCGATATCGGCGAGAAGGTCCGAGTGCAGGGTCATTAGACAATGTAGAGCCCGGCTTTGTGTGTCTCACGAGGTTTCCATGACTGTGACCATGTCCATGTCCGTGATCGTGGCCATGGCCATGGTGATGATGGCCGTGTCCTTGACCAGCAGCTGAAGGTTGGGGCTTTCCACCAGTGAGACCTGCCTCAGCCTCTAGCTTCTTGACTCCTCCAGAATGAATAGCTCTTGAGTTGGCCCCTGCCGCTTGGATACAAGCATGGGGTAGTGTCTTGACGATGGCTTGAAGGTTCTCCTTGGCACCCTTGGGTGATCCGGGCAAGGTGACAATGATGGTTGAGTTTCTGACTCCAGCTGATGGGCGTGACATCATTGCGACTTGGGATATAGTTAGTTCTTTGTCATGGTAAGGATATGATGATATGGCTTACATGGTGTAACTGCAAGAGATGCCGCCAGCATGCCATGCACAAGACCTGGAGCTTGCTTGTGTAGTAACGGAGCGACAGCCTATCAGACTTGTCAATATCCCCTAATTTTATATGGGTTCTCATACAAACTTACCTCTGGAGTAGCATCCCCAACTGCAAAGCCGGTTCCACCTGTAGTGACAACGAGGTTGACACTATCTGGTCCATCAGTCCAGGCGGTTATCTGGCGTTGAATCGCGAGTACATCATCCGCAACAATCTTTGTGTCTTGAACCTCCCATTTTCCATCTCCTTCGTCTTTCAAAACCTGTGTGAGTATAGGGCCTGAAGCATCTGCAGAAGCATCTTTGGCTGCTGTTGTTGAGACGATGAGAAGGGCAACCTTGAGAGGACCCGAAGCCATGGTGGGATCGAGTAAAGGATATCACAGATAGCACAATCCTTACTAAAGAAGTACAAAATAGTAGAAATAAGTATTGAAAATGTGAATCAAACTACGGTGAAGATATAAATACTTGATGATTGAATTGATGAACTGATGACGGCGGGGAAGCTCCCTTGTCGCTACGGCCCCGCAGACCCGGTCTGAGTGGAACTTTCACCGAAAGCCACCAGCTTCTCCGGAGATGCAAGATGCAACTTTACCAGTCACAAGCCTTGCTTCTCAAACTTCAAGATTCAAGATCACCCGAACGCCCACGTCAACTTCAGGCATCTTCTCTCTACATCTCACTCAAAATGGTGCGCATAAAAGAAAGATATCTCCTCGTCAACATTGTCTATCCACCCGATCCTGCAAAAGCTGCCAAGTCAAATTTGCCAGGCTTTGTTCTTCATCACCAACCAACCATCGAGAAGCTCAGCCCCGGCGCTCTTATTAAAGGTATCAGAGCCGAAGTCGCGTCATTATATGGCGATTATGGGTCTGGAGCATTGATGAGCTGTTCAGGTGAGCGTTATTCTATGAATCTCTAACGCGTCGCATTCTTACCCTTACTCTAGTGAAATATCTATCGTTGGCAACCTCAACTTTCATTCTCAGATGCTCAAGAGCTCACTATCAAATGCTCTGGTCTACTTTGACCTTTATGGATCATGTTCCCGTTAAGGATGGCAAACCTTGCATCTTTCGCGTCGTGCGCGTCAGTGGAACAATCCGTAAAGCTGAGGAAGAAGCTATTCGCCAAGCCAAGAGACTCATCCTCGCTGCGAAAGAAGACACTGGCGCTAGATCTTCGTTCAACAGCGCACTTCAAAATCAGGACGAAATGGTTCTCGACGTAGACGACGCGTCAAGCGATGAGGAAATGGACGACGCTGATGACTGAACGGGTATCATTGCTTTCTAACTACCTTGATCCCACTATCCTTTGGCACTGTCATGTCTCCAAAGTCGGGATCCATGCCAGCCGCCGCTGGAGCAAATGGTTGGGACTGGTCCATCTCCATAGCCTGCTCTTCTTGGATGCGGGCCTGTTCCTCCTCGGCCTCACGCTCTATCTGATCATATTCCGCCTTTTGGTCAATCCAGCGCTCCTGGATGTCTTGCACCTCTAGCATGGACGACTCATTCCTCATGGCAACTGACCAAACTGTATCGTTGGCACCCTCGGCACTGCCAAAGACATACCCACCAGCGCGATCAATAACGCGGAGAATATGCATCATGCTCTTCTTATTCTCAACAGCCAGCACCTCGTAACGAACGAGACCATAGCTCTCGATCATATTGGCAATTGCCTCATTGAGCTTGCCAAACTTTTCATTCCTCAGGGCCGGCGATTCTGTCTCAAGATGTGGTGTTAAATATGTCAGGTCGTCCACATCTGTGTAGTATTCGAGATTAAAGGGCAGTTCGTCGTATTCCGAGATTTTATCGATTTTGGAGAGGATATTGATATGTGGCATATCCATCTGGATCATGGCTCGGAGGGAGAGGAGGACGTTCGATACGTATAGCGAGGGTTGTGTCAGGCAGAAGGAATCCGAGAGGTGTACGCAGACGAGCTATGACAGTCAGTTTCTGTACCCTCAAACAGTAGACAGCTACCCACCCTGAATCCAAGCTTCTGAAGCTTGTAGAAGATGTTTCGTAAAGAGTTGTGGTGTGTATATAGTTCCACTTGTCCTGGACAATCGAAGAGGATGTAGTCTTCGCTGAACTCCTTCAGTCCTTCTTCCAACCATTCAAAATTGTGTTCCAGCTCTTCTAGGGCATATAAAATGCCACCGTTGGGTCCTAGCTTGTCATCTTGCATAATCTCCTCGAGCTTCACCAAGTTGCGAATATCGAGCGCTGCAGGGTAGTTCGTGTGGTCATTCGCAGGATCGAGGTTTACGACGGAACAGGCTCGCCCGATGGCGCCCAAAAACTGGTGCACTTGTAATTGTTTAGCACAGCATGAAAGAAACCACAGGTTTTGGTTTTAAAACTCACTGCCATCGCAGTAGGTACTCTTGCCAGAGCCCGGGCTGCCGAGGACGAGCTGCGCAAAAGGCATTTGGGAAGCTGTCGCGGGGTGTCGAGCTCAAGAGCACATGGTAAAACGAAGAATCTAACCGTAGAGTATCGGTAACTTGGCGCAAAAGAAGAAAACAGGCTTTTACCGTCTGTTTTCCGCACCAGATCACTCGATCTAATGTCTATGATAGTCGATCTTGAAAAAACGTGGGATGGTTATCGATTATCAAAGCAGTAGAAAAGTGACGGCAGCGGCGGAGAGCCCCTCCATGCTGCACATGGACAAATTCAGCGCCTCAGCCACTGAGTCTCAGTGGGGTGGGGTTCATTCCGGCCAATCCTCGGCACCAGAGCTCCCCTGTAGCTCCGCACCCGATCACAAGCTAAAAACTGCGCGCGCAGCATCTGCAGCCACGCTCTTTTTTTCCTTCAAAACCTCGTTACCTCCAATTCTCCCTTCCTTCAAAACTCCCCCTCCGCTTCCACGCGGCTCTGTTTTCCAGGATGCTACGCTATGATGCGCAGCAGACTCATACTCAGCCATGGCATCTGACCCGTCAAATGCCGCTCAAATGGCCGGCGCAGTCGCTGAGACTGTCGCCCATGCCCTCAGTAGCTCCTCTGCTGCTTCAGTGCCCTCTATCGTGAGCACCATGCCCGCTGTCACCGCCCAAGAGCCTTACAGTTGGTTTGGCCTCCTTGGGTGGCTGATATGGTCTATCTTCCACATCACCTCCACCATCCTTTACTGGGTGATTAGGATCGCGACGATTAATGTCCCTTCTTTCCTATTCCACTTGTTCTCAACAAGCTGGACCGTCACCATGAATGCCACCACGCTGTATGTTGCTTGTTATCCTCGATCATGCACATATTGCTAACAGCTCCACAGCATGTTTATCGTGGCAGCCGTTGTCTCGGCCGTCAGCTGGGTCGTCAGGTATCGCATCCTCAACATGTACTCTCGCCTACCGCCAGAGCCACAGCGCAAAGAGCCGGAGATCGACCTGTTCCCGGATACCCACGAAGGTGGTACCAAGTCGGGATTGGCAAACTACCTAGACGAGTTCCTAAGTGCTATCAAGATCTTTGGATACCTGGAGCGGCCTGTTTTTCATGAGTTGACTCGAAGTATGCAAACGAGGAAACTCATTGCAGGAGAGACTATCAACCTTGAAGAAGAGAAGGGTTTCTGCATCGTCGTCGACGGTCTAGTTGAGATCTTTGTCAAGTCGAACCGAAGCCCACGCGCAGCTGCAGCCTCTCGAGGACGACTTGATCTGGACTCATCCGATGAAGATGACGTCGCCCCTGGACAACAAACCTACCAGCTTCTGACAGAAGTTCGAAATGGAGCACCCATGTCCTCGTTGTTTTCCATCATGTCTCTGTTTACAGAAGACGTCAGGCTGCGACCAAATGATGACCAAGAAGACCCATCTTTACACCCTGCCAAGAGTAGCGGTCTCAGACATCCTACCTTCCAAAAGGAGGATATTCATCGTGTCCCTTCAGACGTCAATATTTCTATGCCAGGCACACCTCCTACCCAGGATGATACCGAAGCAGACGAGAAGAAGCAAGATGGGCTTGGTGACGCCGGTCTGGATCAGTCTGCGATTCCACCTATATCACTGGACGGCTCTACTCCTCCCCCTCCTCCTACCAGACCACCCATGCCAACAAGGGCTACGTCTGGCTCGGCTCATCCAGATATTATTGCTCGCGCTACCGTTGACACTACGATTGCCATCATTCCGGCCAGTGCGTTCCGGAGGCTCATCAAGATCTATCCCAAAGCGACTGCACATATTGTTCATGTCATTCTTTCGAGATTTCAGCGAGTCACTCTCGCTCAGGCCTACAACTACCTTGGCTTGACTAGCGAGGTGTTGCAGACTGAGAAGAGTATGATCAAGTATACTATGTGTCAGCTCCCCAATATTCTGCGGGGAGATGCTCTGGAGCGGTTGAAGGAAAAGTTCAAGAGAGAACGTGAACGTACGGAAGAGGATGACGATACGAAGGGTATTGCATTGCATAACTCGGCATCAACTCGTCGGCGCAGGTCAAGCACAAGTCTTCGAAAGGAAGCCGTGTTGTCATCAATGACCAAACTACGTGGGACTTCTTCGGTCGTTACTAGTACCATCGCACCACCGCGCGAACGTGCTTCGCCTCATACTCCAAGCCCTGGGGATCTAGTCTCCAATATTCAGTTGGCTCGTGGTGCTTCGCGCATGCCACCAGCAGATCAACGATCCGCCTCGGGGGCTTCGATGAGGCGGCAGGGGGCAAATCCAAAAGACGATCGATTCTTTAATGATCCCTTCGATTCGAGAAGACTAGGTCGCATGACTGTGGACCCGCGAGAGACTGTTGATGAAGACAATCTATTTCGTGCTTCCATTTTGGAGTGCATGTTTAAATCACTCGGTCTCGATACCAACGGAAGCGCGTCCCGCGAGCCGGAGTCAATGGAAGGGTCTCCTAGACTTGTGTCTCTCGATTCTCGGCGATCAAGGGCATTTTATAGCCAAAACAATGCTTTTGGTTTTATGGGTCCGTACGAAGGCTCTGTTGATGGTGATACAGAGTCTGTGACGTCTGGTGGAACAGCTCTACATACCCCAGTCAGTGCTCAAGGGCTTGCCAATGACATGAAAGACGAGGTCGAGATCGTTTTCTTCCCCAAGGGTTCTGTTCTTGTAGAGCAAGGAGAAAGAAATCCTGGTCTGTACTATGTCGTTGACGGTTTCTTGGATATCGGAACAACTGGCGAGGGAGATCCTCACAATATCTTGCAGTCAAATGGATTCGGTTCATCCCACACGGATCCTTCATCGCCAGACCCATCCGACATGGGATCGTTCCCCAATCTGGCACGCACTGAAGCTGCACGAGATCAAGCCGAGACACAGCAATCGACATCCAAGAAACATCGCCGAAGCATTGCTTTGGTCAAACCTGGAGGCCTCGCTGGTTACATCGGAAGTGTTTCTTCATACAGATCTTTCATCGATGTTGTAGCCAAAACAGATGTCTACGTCGGTTTCCTGCCCCGAGCTCCACTTGAGCGAATCGTGGACCGGTACCCGATTGTCTTGCTCACCATGGCCAAGAGATTGACAAACATCTTGCCCCGTCTGATCCTGCACATCGACTTCGCTCTGGAATGGGTTCAAGTCAATGCCGGACAGGTGCTCTTCCACGAAGCCGACGAAAGCGAAGCCATCTACATTGTCCTCAATGGACGACTTCGTCTGGTTCAAGAGCGCAAAGGTGGCAGTGGTGGTGTAACAGCCCTGGCCGAATTTGGACAAGGCGACAGCGTTGGCGAGCTCGAGGTGCTCACAGAGACTGTTCGTCCAGGGACTCTGCATGCTATTCGAGATACGGAGCTGGTGAAATTCCCCCGGACCCTCTTCAACAGCTTGGCGCAAGAGCATCCGAACATCACAATCAAGATCTCCAAAATTATAGCATCAAGGATGCGGGCAATCGTGGATGACACGGCTAAGTTCTCTTACAAAGATGCCAGCAGCAATCCAAAGACGCTGATGCGGAAGTCGACGATGAACCTTCGAACAGTGGCGATCTTGCCTGTTACCGCTGGCGTACCTGTTGTCGAGTTTGGAAACCGGCTCATGAATGCTTTGGCACAAGTTGGGCCGGCAAACGGAGCCACATCTCTCAACCAGGCTGCCATTCTCAACCATCTAGGCAAGCATGCCTTCAACAAGATGGGAAAGCTCAGACTCTCTCAATATCTCGCCGATTTGGAAGAGAAGTACGGCCTGGTTGTGTATGTTGCAGGTAAGCAATGACTTTTTATTATTTCACACAACTCTCCTTTATGATGATAATATCACACATAGACTCCAGAGGCACAGCCGATGTTGGTTCTATTAACTCTAATTTTTTCCTGACTCTTTCACACTATCAATGTTCTTCTGAACTTTCAGATGAGAGCCTCAAGCTAACACTGGCTCGCTAGATACAAACGTCAACTCGCCATGGACCCAAACATGCATCACCCAAGCTGACAGTATCCTTTTGGTGGGTCTTGCCGAAGGATCACCAGCCATTGGCGAGTACGAGCGTTTTATGCTTGGCATGAAGTCCACCGCCAGAAAAGTGCTGGTGCTGTTACATGCGGAACGTTACTCGCGACCTGGTCTGACCAGGGCTTGGCTGCAAAACCGCATGTGGATTAATGGTGGCCACTGCCACATCCAGATGGCTTTCAGGACAAACGAGATGCCAGTCCATCCTCCCAAGAAACTTGGCCAAGCACTCAAGGAGCGTGTTCAGGTGTTGCAAGCCGAGATTCAAAAGTATACGTCTCGCAAGGTGCACCACACGCCGTACTATTCGCCTGATTCGCCTTTCAAGGGCGACTTCCATCGCCTGGCACGACGACTTTGTGGTAAATCAATTGGACTTGTTCTTGGCGGAGGCGGTGCGCGAGGTATCACGCAAATTGGCATCATCAGAGCTATGGAAGAAGCTGGAATCCCTATTGATCTGATAGGCGGAACTTCTATTGGTGCCTTTGTGGGAGCTCTTTACGCCCGGCACGCAGATGTGGTACCCATGTTTGGATTTGCCAAGAAATTTGCCGGGCGCATGGCCAGTCTTTGGCGATTTGCTCTTGATCTGACGTATCCTTCCGCATCGTACACGACAGGACACGAGTTCAATCGTGGTATCTTCAAAGCATTGGGTGACACCCAGATGGAAGACTTTTGGCTTGAGTATTACTGCAACACAACAAATATCAGTAAGAGTCGGGCGGAGTTCCATACCAGTGGATACGCGTGGAGATATATCCGAGCATCCATGTCCCTTGCAGGCTTGCTCCCACCTCTGTGCGACGAGGGCAGTATGCTACTGGATGGTGGCTACATTGACAATTTGACCGTGTCGCACATGAAGGGTCTTGGAGTTGATATAATCTTTGCCATTGACGTAGGTGCATTGGATGATGATACGCCGCAGACATATGGCGATTCACTATCTGGTGCATGGGCGTTTGTCAACCGATGGAACCCATTTTCGTCCCACCCTAACCCACCGACTCTGGCAGAGATTCAGGGGCGGCTGGCGTATGTCTCAAGTGTCGATGCTCTAGAACGTGCTAAGACGATGGCGGGATGCATCTATATGCGACCGCCAATCGACGACTATGGAACGCTTGATTTCCACAAGTTTGATGAGTTGTATCAACTGGGATACAAATACGGACAGGAATTTTTCCACAAGATGAAGGAACAAGGCGTTCTGCCGTTAGTAGAAGAGACGGAAGCCAAGAAGGCCTTGAGAAGGACCATGGCACCAAGACGAGCGAGTATCTGATTTATCTAGCGATGCAGTTCTACGTTGCATTGGAGTAGTACGGTAGACGTGTCTATTCTGTTAGACTACAGCGAGCATACATGATTAGAAGACAATCGACTCGATCTAGACCATCTCTGATGTTGAAAACCGAGTGTCACCTGATGGGTCTTGGTGCTGCAAAATTACGTGAATGTGCTTCGTTTTGTCTCGACGAGGGCTGAGGGAGAGGAGAAATGACGATGTTAGTGACATCATTTAGACCAGGTCTTTCAATTGGGCCCTGGCACGTCGCAACGCCATTCCCTAGGGCACCAAGGGCACGTCACCCCCAACCTGGGATCCCTGTCAAGGTTAAGCTTGTAGCCGCACCTTGATTCAATCGAAGCAATAAAATCCAACGATCGAGGTGGTCCCGGAGATGGCACCCGCACCCGGTGGCTAGTACGTAGCCAAGATCGTGTAGCCATTGGAAACGTTCGGGTATGAGGCGGTCAAATTCCACTTTTTGCCTCGAAGCGGGGGGATGCCAACGGTTTTCGATCCAGGGTCTTTGTTCCCTGGTAGTTTATAACGACGACTTTTGTCCTCCTCCTCTGTCGTGTTTCACAAGTGGCGTATAATTCAAGCTACACCAGAATCAACCCCTTGATCATCAGGAAAGGGAGAGACAACATACGACATATGTCTAGGACTTGATGAATTACAAGTTCATTATTTGACCTCCACGATTTATATACGACATACTCTCATATCGACTCTGATCAATATCGTCAAGAGTCACATCCACATCTTCAATAAAACCTACACTACCACCACCATACACTACCGCCATCATGGGAAGAAGACGAGACACCTACTCTGAACCTCCACGAAGCTACCATCAACCCTCATCCCGCCGACAACAACAACAACCTCGCCGTGAGCCCGTCAAGCAAAGCGAATGCGGCTTCGACTGGACACCAGGCATTGTCCTCGCCCTCCTTGGCGCATTCACCTTCCTCAGCCACGACTTTGATAAATACAAGAAGAGGCACGAAGGAAACGATTCGGACCGACGCAGAGATGACAGAAGTCGAGACAGCGATAGGGGTCGGAGGAGGTACCGATCGAGTAGTCGGTACGATGACGACGATGATTATTACTACAGGCGTGACAGAGGTTATAGTCGGTAAAGGGGCAGTTCACTCTGCCTAACTTTAGGATAAGTTGCTATAATAATTAGAGCATATCTTAGGATAAAGATATCCTAAAGTGTAACCTAAAATTAGGCAGAGTGCCGATTATTTAGCGGACCGCCTGAGGGGAAAATATTGGCTGAATGATGAATGATTATGAATAGTACACGGACTTGGCGAATAGGGGAAAACAGGAAAATAAGCATAACTACGGGGCATATGAAAAGGTTGCATTTAGACAAGCACATCACTATCTCAATACAAAAACATGTAATATGACATATTTTATTCTTGGATATCTAATTCGTTTACTCATATCAGTCTTGTATAACATCCACCTCTTTACGCCTTCTTCGCAATCTCAGCCTCTGCTGTCTCAACCAAGACATCAAAGATGCGTTGCACATGCACCTCTTCCACCTTGGCCACGCCGGTACACACACGAATGGCAAACTTGTCGTTGACAACAGTACCAGTTAGGTAGAACTCGCCCGCGGCATTGATAGCCTCATACACCGCCTCGGTACGGTCATTGATCTCCTGCTCATTCTCACCGTTCACACGCAGCGTCACAAGACCGAATCTCGCAGGGGTGAATACTGAGAGAATATCGCTGCGCGAGGCAATCTTGGCCTCAAGACTCTCGCCTAGCTCGACACCATGGCGGATATGTTTCTGTAGACCGCTGATACCGAAGCTGCGCATGACGAACCACAGCTTGAGAGAGCGGAAGCGGCGACCGAGGGGAATTTGCCAGTCACGGTAGTCGGTGACGAGCTCGTCGTCGCTGAACTGGTTGCGCAGATAAGGAGGCTTGATGCTGAGGGCCTGAATGAGCCAGGCACGACGGCGAACCCAGACAGCGGAGCAGTCGAAGGTGGTGAGCATCCACTTGTGAGGGTTGAAGCTGAAGGAGTGGAATGACGAAAAGGCCTTGGCTAGATGCTGATTCTCCTCAAGAACGAGAGCAGAGCCCGCATACGCAGCGTCAACGTGTACCCAGATATCCTGAGGCGTATCAAAAGTCGGCTTAAGGGCCTGGACAATACCCTCAAAGTCATCCACGGCGCAGACATCGGTTGTGCCAAGCGTGGCAGTCAGGTAAAAGGGTTCAAGACCACGAGCACGTAAGTTGGCGATGGTGACGGCGAGGGCCCTGCCCTTGAGTGCGAAGCCATCGCTCTCGACGACAGGGACTGTGGCGAAACGAACACCGAGGACCTGAGCGGCCTTTTTGGTGCTTGAGTGAGTTCCTGAGCTACCGAGGGCGACGAGCTTGCTGCGGTGGTTCCAGAGGGCGTCCTCCTTCTCCTCACTTTCGTCGGGGAGATGAGCGGTCACGGCGGCGAGGTACTTGTCTCGGGCAGCGCACATGTTGGTGAGGATGGCTTCACTGGCACTTCCATGGATGACACCTCCACCATGAGTAGAACCGCCGCTGAGATAGCACTCTGGCAGACCAAGAGCCTGAGCGAGCCAATCCATGACAACCGTCTCAAGCTCGGTGACGGCCGGACTGCAGATCCAGTTGAAGTGAGCGCCGTTGAAAGCATTGGAGTACATCTCGGCCAAAGCGGCGGGATAACTGCTAGAGCAGGGAAAGAAAGCCATGAAGCGAGGACTCGCCCAGTGAGTTATGCCGGGGAAGATCTTGGTCTGGACATCATCATGGATAGCGGACCAGGGCTCAGGGTCCTGGGGTGCTGCTGAGGGGAGAAGAGGGCGTAGATAGCCTGGCTTGACGTCTGAGACGACGCGATGATCGGCGACATTTTCATGATAATCGGTGACTGAGAGGGAGTTAGTATGAGAAGTTGGTGATGTTGATTTTGGTGTTGAAGAGAGGGTTTGTGGCGCGTGCGGAGTGCGGGGGGGTTAGTAAAATTTCAATTGGAGGCTATCATGACTTCCATTGACTTGGTATGATGATCATGACTTACTCTCGTCAATAGCCGCCTTGGCAGCCTCTCGAAACTCTTGAGCATCCATGATACGATGATGAGAAGTGAGTTGAGTAGAACTTGATTGAGTAAGAGTTGATGAGTGGGCGAGTTGTCGTTGTCGTTGTCGTCGAGGAACGAGCGTATGTCGCCTTTATATCAAACCTCTCAGTCGAACGAGTTTCGTTCTAGTTCAAGGAAAAAGTACATGTAGTAATTCGACTTGACTTGGCTTGACCCATTCCCACATCCATGGATCCTATCGATGATCCCCCCACTCATTGGACCGAGGCCTAGCGAGGTTTTTTCTCTCTCCATCTTGGTGGCATTAGAAATGTTTGCGCGCTAGTGTCCCGGAAATACGGTCTAACATAGCAACCATAGGTCCGTGTTTCGTATTGTTCAACCTCAACTCTCTCAGCCTTAATATTGTTCTATTAGTTAGTTGACTATTTAGTTGATTGGGTTTAGTTGCTTAATTGATTGCTTTCAGTCCATCGCAAACTCTAAACCGAGCTGCTTCAACCGTTGAAGGGAGTTTCGTCATCACCAGACAAACATGGCTTATGCCTTCGGCACTGACATGTTCTTCTCGTTTGTTCATACCCAAATAGTTAAATCTTGTAACTTACGCCCTAGATTTGACGATTTTGACATTCAGAGCTAATGCATGCAATTCGGTCAATTGTATACTTGGGCAGTTGGGTCTTTTGAAGTTCATCCCTGTTTTTCGTCTTCGGAACCTCAAATTTCGTAGTTCCGAAGACTCGGAACCACACTGGGGCTTCCGAGTTTGAGTCTGGATCAGACAAAAAGGGTTATATCGTACGAGCACACTAGATCTCAGAAGAGTATTTCCATACGCTGAATATGGTTATCAATCGGATTTGTTTATAGTTTCGCAGAGTAAGTCGACGTTGCTATTCCCCAAGTTCATAGTCCACGGTATCAAGGCTTGGCAACGCCACCAGGCAGTCGAACAATACTGGGAAGACAATGTTAAGCCTCAAGAGCATAGACCAGGTTCATCATACACATGCTGATTGCGTTACATCCAGAGCCAAAACTCTCATGCCTTCGCATGCTCGGGTCTTGAAACTTAGACAAAGGTCACTGACCAGATGCTGGCCTAGGGGGCACATAAGACGTCGGACGCGAGATCAACCAGCTATTATTTGTTTATGTCAAAATATCTACTATAATCTGACAATAATAGTATAAAAGATACTAAGTCTTGGAGTAAGCTTTAGAAATATTTAGGATATATATACTAAGCAAGAGGTAGTTTTCTTTGTATTAATTTAGTTAACTGAAGTCATGGAGGTTATAATCTCGCGTCTGATGTTTTGTGTCCCCTCCTAATTTGGCTATAGTGAGCTACATAAAGCATAGATGATGTTACTTAGTACTATCTACGGTGGCTTTACTAACAGCTACTATAACCCATTGTCTCGTTGACACCGCTTCTGGGGCTGGGGCTTGTGTGACCTGTATACAGTACGACGCCAGCCTAGAACAATAGCCTAGTTCCTTGAGCTTGCATGAGATAGTATGTTTATTTGCTTGCTGACCATACTATCTCAGTCTTAGTTCATACTACATCTCAGCCGCCCCTGCAGGAACGGGTCGATCACTCAACGCCCGTCAGCACTCCTTCTTGACTAGGGATTTACTAGCAGAATTCAGGCTAACAGGTTCAAGCATGGCGTTTTTCGTCTTTGTTCTACTCCGATAAGCCTGTCAGACTATCGAAGCCGCTTGCTGATTGAGAAAATTTGCGGTTGGCCTAATGAGCCAGAGCACACCAGATGTTTACCTATCAGGTTCCTCAAGAATGACACTATAGATCAACCTAGAGCGAGCCTTCACCTGTGGTCGTGTATGTCCTTTACTCGTCTGCGCCCTCATGTGCGCGATTGTTTCGGTGTCCTTATCCCTGGACTCAGTACGTATCTCTTTCATAATGTTGAGAAACATCCGTAAGCAGGCGTTTCCGTCTCTAAACAACAAGGGCAGGGACTCCAAAACCATGGACGTCTGAGCAATTTAGACATCCCAATTATCTGGAAGCGAAGCACTCACCCCCGTATGGACCTTGTTGTGGGAACGATTGGAGGTACCTCCCCTCAATTAAGAGTATGATGCGGTCGCTGGTAACTTTCCTACCAAAACTTCCCAACTGTCTTGGTAGGACACTTATTCTTGGACACTTTACCAAAAGTTATCCATGTCAATACTTCTGACGAGCTGCTCTAGAAACAGAAAATTGTTCTTGAGCTAGAGCCTGTTCACGAGAAGCGGTGTCAGGTACCCGTCATGGATGGAAAAGTCACCTCCTTTCAGGCCCCTCAGCAAAGCATTGTGAAAGCGTCGCAACACAGCACTCCAACTCTGGACCTAGTAACAACCTTAAACGAGATCTATGTAGCATAATGAGGCCCTCGAGTATGTAAACAATTGTGATATAAGACCCAGGCCAATAAGGTTGCCTTTAGCTGCACCACGCAACCTTAAGACTACCTCAACCAGCTCTATTCATAATTAACAGTTTACTGCAAGGAGGGAAGAATCAGATGGGGATTTAGAGTCAAAACGGAAGCTCTTCCTCAACAGATGCGGTTCTATGCGAACAAGGTCTCCCTACCTCTATTGATTCCTGTAGGTCAAGCGCCAATAGTGGCCGCTATTCTGTGGGCGAATGGAGATGCAAGCTCGCCCACTAGGCCCAGCAACAAGGAGAAATGCGTAACCGTGACGATGATGATGAACCAATCCCTTAGCCAGAGATACTTTTCCTCGCTTTTATACAACTAGATTAGAGACACTGAGTTTTACAGTTTATAATTAAACAAGTTCTTCTGGCCCTACTGCGGTATGGGCTACAGCCCAGTTCAAGCGAACGATCAAACACAAATCTAGGATGAAACATGACTGGTAGCTTCACAGTGTGTTCAAGTGCATATTCGCATATTCTCTACTATGGTCCATGTTGAGGCCTCAACGAGCATGCGCTGACGAGAGAATCGATTAGGCAATAAATATATACGCATGTCTATTGAACTCTTGTATGAAACTCAAATCTTCTTAACATACTAGTCACAACCTCAACATATGTGAACAGCTACAAGTAAAAGCCACTTTGGCATAAAGGGTACCGCTCGATTTAGAACCGACGCACTAGAGTCTTGATGGAGTCTGTCTACCGGTCAAAAGCAGTGAGTAGGTATGACTTATTGTGTTCTTGCATTCAGCAACAAATAGCGACATACTAAAGAAGCATACAAATATGTCTCTTTCATAAGCAGACTTCAAGAGTCTTCTTGTCGGCCTTTGCTTGGCCAATTTTTGTTCTCGTATGGGATCTGGTTGTTTGCTCACCAGTGCTACAACGCATGGACGTGGAAGACTCAAATAACTTCTAGCATAGATCCACGTCTCTGGATTTCCTTTATAACAGTCTCTGGTACTTGCATTATCCCCTAAGTACCTCCAACTCCTCTCTAAACCTTCATGTACCGCCCACTTACTAGCCCCCTCAAACTACCAATCACACCCAACCCTAACCCTAGTAAGACACCCGTTCCGTCCCGTCATGCACGATCCCGACTTGGCCTAGCCAATGACAGCAGACCCGATGGCTCTATACTGCAAAGCGTGACCTGAATTGACAGGCTCTCACTATTTTAAACCAACACGAGATGCTGCGGTAATAAGATGGGAACGAAAAGCCCCTGCCGGATGTAACGGGAAATCTACAATACCCAGACGAAGCCGAGAAACGACCAAGTACTGTACTTGTTACCAAAATGTCGGCGGTTTCGGCCGGGGGGGTACCACCCACGTGGCTCATCACCCGACGGCATTCCCGAATTCCTCCTTTTTGAAGCTGAGCTGATGAGTCGAAAGTGGTGTTGTTTGAGAATATAATTATGTAATTAAATGCAACGTTTGATGTTTAAAGTTAAGCACATATGCATCGCATAATATAGTCACTTCCAGATTGATGCAAGGAGCCCAGTTGAGTGTTGTCAAGATGATGATATTCTCTTCTAGAACAAAAAATAGTTGCGTGGTGCCACGTCTGTAAATACATAGTAAACTCGCTCCAGGAATGCTATGCCTGATTCCCATTTTGTGTAATCCCAAGTGATGCATCCCTCCCCCAAATGCTTGTATGGATAGAGCCACCTCTAAAACTCCAGTAAAAAATGTCAAGAACCTTCTTGACTAAACCAACTCGTTTTTGAAAATCTCGAAAACTCCTCGCTGATTGATGCATCTAATGTGCGAAAACAAAGTCGTAAAATGTTTCCAATCCTCCTCTTTCTTCCTTTGGAAACGTGGTATCATTAGAACTTTTGTAATAGATCCTCCTCCATTATTGTCCATTATAAATGTTGTTGTAATATTTGTTACCAAGAGTCTGAGATCTCTTAGGCAACCGCCACTTGGTGGCGCATCTGCATGTCTTCGTATCCAGGGAGAGTGCTGGTGCCCTGGAAGCGAGCCGAAGGGACCTGCATCAGGCGAGGCTGCAGGTGAAAGTCGACATCGGCCTCTTCAGCCTCGGCGATGGCAGCGTCGAAAGAGGGCAGCTCATCGTCAGCAGGCTGGTTGTAGGTATCCTCAACAGCCACCTGAACGGGGACGTTGAGGTTGATGTTGGTGTTCATGGGTCCCACCGAGAGGGTGAGGTTGATGATGTAGGCACGCGCACTGATGCACGAGTAAAAGGTGGGAAGGAAAAGCTTGTTGCCATTGGTTGGCAGGTTGAAGGGAATATCGAGAGTGGCATAGCGGCGGACATTATACTTGTTGGCCTTCTTGCTGCGGTGACCCTCAGACTCAGAGGATTCACTCTCGTTCCAGAAACCGCTGTCGTAGCCAGAATCTCGGCGGGAAGCAGGAGCCTCATCTTCCCAAGTCAACTGAGTATTAGGGCGCATGGGGACCGGTGTAGTGTTCGAGTATGTGAGCGAAGGGCTGCTCTGGTGCTTGATACGGGGGCCCAGGTTAGGGAGATGGTTCATGGGAGCGCTGCTGAAGAAGGTAGTCGAGTGAATCTTGGCGCTGACCGAGTTGATCTTCGGGGGAGTGATATCCTTAGAAGTTGAGTTGAACTCAAGGTTGACCCTCAGGTTGGTGCCGCTAGCCTTGAGGAAGTTTCCAGAGAGCATAATAGCGCTAGGCTGAGAAGCGGTAGTCTTCAGCTCACCCTGCTTGGTGGTGAAGAGGTTCTTGCGGATAGGCTTGGTCTTGGAGAGGCAGTAGCGCTCATCATTGGGACCAATATCAAGAGGTGCATCCTCAGGAACCGCAGGAAGAACCTTGATCATGTGGAATCCATCAAGAGGCAAAGTGCGACCCTCCTCAGGAATTTCCTTGTGTGCAACGGCGCGGATGGCGTATTCGATATGAGCCATATCAGGAGACTGATCATTGCGCTCCCAGAAACCCATAGTAGGGGGAAGCTGAAGGTGGCGATCCTTAATACCAGCATGCTCAACAGAGTGGTTGCAGGCGCTGAGAGTGAGCTGGTGGGGAACAACAAAATTGAAGGGGATGGTATAAGTGCGACCAGCCTCAAAGACGCCAGTGCTAGGCAAGTCAGATCGGCTGAGGGGCATGCGAAGCTTCATAAAAGGACGCGAAGCGTAGTTGGCGCTTGAATATTGACTAATAAAGTCGATTCGTGTGTAGGCAATGCCAGTGAAGAAAATCTCGAACCCATCAAAAGCAACATCGCGCTGGGTGTTGATGATGACATTTCCGGTGACCTTGGAGCCAGAGGTGTAGGCCTTTGAGCTCCAGTGCTGGTCGAGCTTGATGTCGATGCCAGACTTGGCAGGATCAGGACGGGGCCTGAGGGCCCGAGGCCCGTTATCCGAGGTAGGGTTGGACATGATAATACCGCGAGAAAGCTGAATGATATGGGAGTTGACGATATGTAAAGAGGGCCTGGCCATGGTGATATATATACTATTCTATATAAAAATGCGGCGACGCCTGGTCCGTTCGCGGTACCGTACCGTTACTTCGGATCGTGCTCGAACTTGCCCTGTCTAGGTTGCTGAGGTGCTTACAGGGGAGGGGCGTTGGCGGTTCCAGGGGTGTGTGTACTGTAAGTGCTGGTTGGTACTGTAGTGGGCCTCAAGGACCGCGTGCTCTTGTCGCTGGGTCTCGAGAGTCTGCAATAGTTGCTAGATCGTGGTCGAGACTTGGGTAATTTGGTGATGGCTTGATTTGGTATGGGCAGTAATAAGACTGTTCGGATGAAGGAGAGCAGCTGAGCTGGAGATAGCTTCGTTAATTATACCAGCTCCTGAGCATTATGGTTATCCGCGGTGACGACAGCAGGTCGTAACATATTACTCATTGGCAAAAGGGCGCGCCCTCATACATTGATGATGAATCAATCTGATGGGAATTACTCAGGAAA
This sequence comes from Fusarium stilboides, assembly GCA_014822085.1. NCBI lineage: Eukaryota > Fungi > Ascomycota > Sordariomycetes > Hypocreales > Nectriaceae > Fusarium > Fusarium stilboides. The sequence continues at coordinate 35,136 of JAASAY010000557.1, forward strand.
TGACGCCCTGGCTGACATATCTGGCATTCACACAATACACCACCAACACCTTGAGAGGATGGGTGGCTTGAGATCGGGTTGGCCACCCGAGCACCTCATCAGGCACTATTTTAGCCATTTATTGACGATCAAGGGATTGGAGAAGACACTTTTTTCGTAAATCTTACTTTTTTCTGAGGGGATGAGTTGGAGAAGCATCAACAAGGGTTCTAGTTTTTGATTAAGTTTGGATGGAAGCACGGATTGCTGATCACCAGATATCTCGAATCTTTTACCTGTTCCTGAGGTTAATATGCGAAAATCCAATATCAAAACACTTTACAAGCAAAGCACTGCTCTGACACTTCCCTTTCCAGCTTCCGACCTCCTCGGAAGTCTAACCTCATTCAAAGACCAAAGACACACCCAGAGCGTGGTTGAAGAGTCAGATCAAACATCAGACCCTCTCTTCTTACCTCAGAAATATCCACGATGACTACCAGAAGCTCCGTCGCGGTACCGGTACCTGTACCTGTACCTGACTCCACGAGAAGCTCACTTACAAGAAAAAAATAGAAGTGGGGGTTTTAGAAAAAAGACGAATTCTTTCTTTGCAGGGCTTCCGAACCATTCGACCGGGGTTCGACAAATCGTGCATGACTAGCGCCGATAGTGGGAATGGTCTCCACTGTCCCAGTGCCGAAGAAGAGTCAAAGGGGTCCTTTGGAGGCTAACATCACTCAGTAGGCGCCTGCCTGTAGGGCTCCAGGTCGCTCCTGCTCATTCCCGTATGCCTACCGGTATGCCCTTGCCCCCTTCTCCAATAATTCTTGGGTGTGACCATCTCCAACAAACACTAATAATAAAACATCCGATGGTCGGCACGAGGCTCATAGAAGACTTCCATTCTGATTAACTTTGGGTTAAGGTAGGACGCTACCGCTCTTGGCGTGAAAGCAATCCCATTTGTCCAAATTACCACACTATGATACCAATTCGAAGAAAACAATTCAATACACTTTGTTGTTTCTCTTGAGAATCAAAGCCATCACAGAGACATCTACCATCGGGAGCCGCCGATATAAATCACGATGGTGACCAGAGACAAATGCCAGAGAGGCTGGTCGGAGATTCACGGCCGGCATGATCGGATTTGCAAGCATTGAGCATTGCGATTGACACTATCATCAAGCACGTCAGGCACGAGGCTGCAAGGCACGGCCATCCTTCAGCCATCTTCCGTCGCTCGTCTCCCTGATCTCGTCGTTTCCATGCACATATTGCATGGTTCTAGCAATTTCTGGCCTGTCTGGGCTGTCCATGTCGAGTAAAGTGTCAGCCGGCCCGTCTTCCAAGAGCCTCAAACGCCCGGAGCTGCTGTTCCTTGACCTACCACACCGAAGCCGTAAAACCACTACTAAAATGGAAACAAAATACGGTTATCGAGATCTGGGACGTCACTTTGGCAGCCCAATTCTTCATGCCTTGGATTAGGCGCTTGATGATGACGGAAATGTCATACACACTGGGGAAGAAACTGGAGTTTGATGACTTCATGATTCCCCACGTTTCGCCATCACCTTGTGTAATGCTTCACTACAGACTTTGAAGGAAGATGAACCTCTACGGGTTGGGGGTTAACGGAAGAAAATGTCCAGATTGCCATTTCACGACAAACCTGACACATCGAACTCCGGGCAAGCGGCAGATGATTCCATCGGTGCCAACGCCGTAAACCGGCGGTCAGAAAAAGAGAACACAACATCCGGGGAATCATTTGCTTCAGCTGGCCATTTCCTTTGCCGCCTTTCCGTCCCCGTCTCTAGGCTGCTGTAGGCGAGTATCGTGAGGACGTCGCCTAAAGTTATGCTCAGACAGGGAGAGATGACCAACAAGGGAGAGTCACATATTGCGAATCCCCATTACACGATGGCTCGTTATTTACCCTTGTCCCTCTTCACCTCCTCCCAATTCGAAGTGGCGCATCCCAAAACATGAAAGCCTGGTGATGAACGCGCACCACTAATGCTGGGGTCCCGTCAAGTTTAACCGTTTCGACGTCTGTGCCCGGTTCGAGAACCTGGAGTCTTGGGCTAGCTCAGTCGTGATCCCCAACTTGACTCCATTTTCACCGGCGGACCTGACTCTGTCCCTCTTGACAGCCATGCTCGAAACGAAGATAGCTTCATGAAGCCGTTACATAATTGCTTTTGAGGTCCCCTCGTGGACTTTGCACTATCCCTGTCAGGACGAGACGTGCAGGATAAGCTTTGGAGATGGGCCCGGTTGGCGTTGCCTGGGGATGAAGTCCCACGACTCGGGTGACAAGACCCCAATCGTCGAGGTACACGCACGATGCGTGACAGCGCCTCATGGACTCGTTTTCTGCATCGTGGGCTTCGTTTTTTGCTTCCTCGCAGCCTCACTCTTACTCGGGTGTTGTTCACTCTGTGACACCCCCTGGTCTCGACCCTCCCTCCCTTTCCTTTTCCCCTCGCAGTGTTCTCCAATTGCCCCTCCCACCATCAGTTACCATCACGATGTCCGCCGCCAATGGCCGATTTTGGACGGGCATGCCGTTGGCACGAGTGGTTGAACCGGCACAACGTGTTCTAATTCGGAATTGTGGCTGCAAGAAAATTTCGGTTACCATGCCGGGTCCGATATCGTCACAAACAAAGCGGTTCACGATACCCTCGTGTTGCAACATTCAAAAGAGGCAATCTCTTAACTAGACGTGCATCTGCAATTCTGGGGAGAATTCCACAACGTCCCACTATATGTTGTTTATGCAACAGATACGAAACGTCACCTCGATTATGGCGACCGTTACAGCATGCAGAAGATCACACAGACAAAGAACAGAGGTCGACCAGATCTCACAACTGCGGGGAGAAGCAAAAAGACCACGGGGAAGCTCAGACCCGGTTGGACTTTTTTCGAAGTGGAAACGCGAAATGTGATGCATCTGGGTATACCCGCTAACCCGCTCTTATGCAGAGTGGACAAAGTAGCTTGGCTGCTTCAATCATCTTTAGCAGGATGGAGTTTTTGAGGCTAACAGAAACTGGAGATCGTGCTAGTCTCCAAAACGATCTTCTCACCGTCTCCTCACAAGATGGTGTCAGTTGGTTGGCTGATGGCCCTTGCATGCCTTCTTCTTTCGGTCAGGCACTCGCACACACCTTGGATTTTCAGTCAGATGCTGTTCAGTCAGCCAAAACACCATAATTTGACTTCACGATGTTTTTGCACAGCAAACAACGTTTCTACCACTTTCGAGCGCTTTCAAGCTACAAGCTCCCCAAGACAGCCTTTTGTTTCCACATCGTCGTCTTTTTTTCCAGCTTCATCCCCGAGTCGGTGAGTCAACCTCTTATTTGGTTCACACCTCTCCCCTTTTTTTCTTTCGTTCCCCTCCAACCTCTTCATCTCTGTGTCCGTTTCAATATCCACATTGAGGTCTACCGGGTTCAAATCCGACATTATTGTCTTCTTCACGATACCTACCTACCGATAGTCTCAGGTCCATATTGCGCGTTAGCTCAGCAGACATGAAAATCTTGCTCTGTTGACCCACATGACGATTCTCCGTGCTCAGCTGGAAAACCCACATAATCTTGGTCTAATCAGGAAGCCAAGAGACATCATAGAACGCACTGATCACTCTCGGTCTGGGTGACTTCACCTTGATCGCGATCCACTCTCCACGTTTCTATCACGACATTGCCGTGGTGGAAGAACGGAAATCAACTGTCAACCACTCGTGGAAGCACACGCAAGCCTAAACGCGGACGCCCTCTTGACCTGGAACAATTCCAAAGGGTCATACCGAAGAAGCACCACCAACTCCACTGCCGCTGCTCCATATGGTGATATTGAACGGCAAATAGTTTTTTTCGATTCTCCATCTTGGTATGACTGACTGACTCTTACGAGCAAGCCCTACCTATTCTATTCTCGTCTCTTGTCTCCTTTCCAGCTTCTCCCGTCTCTTCCGCAAACCCCCTTTCTAACTAATTAGCATTCCGTGTTTCCCATGAGACATCCACAATCGGATGCCGGAACCTATTCTTGCTAAAAACACCCTTGGAATGCCACTAAGAAGCTCTATCACGCTTAGCAGGTGATGATGCGTCGCTCACCCGCGGTCCACAAGTATGGATATAGCCGCCGTGCATGAAGCTGGCCCTGCCCTGCCCTGCCCTGTCTGTGCTTGTGCTGTTCACGAGAAGTACCATTTTAGGGGTCCAGGACCACACCGGGGCTTGTGATCTGTCCTGTCATTGGCTTCCGGGAAACCTCTTGGTGGATGTCCGGTTGCCGAGCAAAAGGCTTATTTCGTTGATCTGATAACGATTGATCAGCGGTGCTGATTAATGATTTGCGGCGCCATTATCGATATCGATTAGTTGTTCTTATCTGTAATAACAGCAAAGCTTGTGGGGTGGTCTTTGTTGTGGTTTGTCTCATTGTGATGCTCTCACCAGTTCACTGCCTGGCTGACACCATCATCAAGTAGGTGTGTATCCAACACCTCACTTGCAAGAAGAGATATTCCATCATTGAGACATCTCTTCAAGCTCTATTGAGCTTTGACGACTATTTGTAAGGATTTCCGGACATCCCATTATCGATTTAGAAAAGACCGTTGTAAAGTTAGTTGCACTTACCCTAAACTTGGCAAAGTGTTTGATATGGTGTACCCTTTATGACTTGCAAAGAGGTGCTCGACTTGTTATTGCGACTGGGGAAAAAAGCTTTCGGAATCTGTATGCACAATACAGTCTCGAGGATGACATGGTATAGTTAGGCGATCATCATCTGATGTCAAACAATATAGTTACGTGTCGGCATTACTAGTTGTCTCACAAATACGCGCAATACCAAGACGGTAGCCCACGCAATCCTCGACGTGTCAATACGCCTGAACATTGAACGGTCAGGGAGAATATACTGCTCTACTCTGCTCGACCCTTATGCACCGTGGCTCTGCGACGAAGATCTATCCCATGACTGAAACTGACCTTGATGGCCGGCCGTGACCCACACAGAGTTTGAGTCCGAAGCTCCTTTCATCGTCTTCTTTCAAAATAGAATCTTCACCAAATCGACTTTCTATATTTTCAACATCATTTGCTCCCTTTACGAGTACATCTACCAGAAAAACCCAAACAACACCTGGGTATCTCACGCTCACATATCAGCTGCACATCTACACATCCGCTTCATTATTTCACACAACTCCGATCGTACACAATACCCTACACGCTCTAATCGTGCCACGAGATGTACAGCATGATACCAGCACCTACGGCGACAGCTGTGAACTGAACAATCATGTTCTTGAGCTCTTGGGCCTTGTTGGGGCCAGTCTCGAGAAGCTCAGGGATGACGGCAACAGTTCCGACATAGAGGAATGTGCCGGCAGTGAAGGGGAGTAGCATGTCACCCCAAGACTAGCATCTGTCAGCAATCTGTCACAAAGAAAAGCACGTATGCCACTCACCAGGCTAGTTCCCCAGATACCCTCGTTGCGACCCATGGGGACATCGCTGCTGGGGCCACCAAACTCCTGAACGGCGATACCAATCAGAGTACCGAGAAGAGCACCCAGGGCAGTAATGAACTGCGAGCCCATGGCAGCGCGCTTGGAGAAACCGGACTGAATGAGCAGTGCAAAGTCTCCGACCTCGTGAGGGATCTCGTGGAAGAAAACGGCGACAGTGGTGGTAGCTCCAATAGTGGGCGAGGCGTAGAAGCTGGCAGACATGGCCAGACCATCAGTGATGTTGTGAGTAAAGTCGGCGCTGTATGTGTTAGTCTAGCTCATGACAAGTTGCAGTCTATATTGTAGGTCACTCACATGAGGTTCAAGTAGCCGCCCAGCTTGACGCTGGGGTTGATCTCCTTCTCAGTCTTCTCGACGGCATTGGCAACAACGGCACCCTTCTCCTCGCTGCCCTTCTTGCGCGACTTGACAGCACCATCCGCAGCGTCAACACCCGAGGAAACAGCCTTGTCCTCACCATGAGAATGGGAATGCGCATCACCGTGTCCGTGGGAGTGGTCATGGCCGGCTCCACCTGTAGCAATTCGGAGACCCTTGTCCATGGCAACAAACGTCATGAAACCAACCAGGATAGCCAAGCCAAGCACAAGGTTGCGGTTTGGTTCGACAAGAACGAACTTGACAGCCTCGTCATGGTCCTCTCCAAGGAAGATCTCAGGCAGCAGGTGGAACAGAGTATCACCGAGAAGACCTCCCACGGCGAAGGCAACCATGACAGACAAGGAGGCGGGGTCAATGTTGGTCGGGCAGAGAGCGAGGAGGAAGTTGGGCGGGCCAGAGATGTAGAGGGTCGCAAGAAGGGCGTTTACGGCGGGGGAACCGGGGAAGAGGACTGCGAAGAGGCGCGAGGTGATCGAAGAGGGGGCGGCGGCGTGGTGAGCATGCTTAGCAGCGTTGAGTTGCTCGACAATGGGGCAAGTCTGAAGAATTGCTATCAGCACGCGGTGTCTTTAGGGAGGGAAGGGTTTGGCATACCTGGAGTTGAGTGTCAAGCTCGTCAAGGCTCAAACTGTCAAGATTGACGCCGCCAGGACTCTCCACATGCTCATGCTCGTGGCCCGCGAATGCGAAACCAACCAGGAGCGCAAGGCAGACAGCCGAGCAGATAACGCTCTTTCGAGTGAGCGCCATGATGTCTATATCTGTCCTTTACAAGTAGAACAGACTAGATGATAAGAAACTGTACAAGGGACAAAATACAACGAGAATAAGAATGTAAAGGAGTGTGTGGCCTTGTACAAAAAGAAGAAATGCCCGGTTCACGAAGGACAAAGAACAAGTTGTGAAGTCAGGGTTGAAGTTGCAGTCAAAGCTGGGGATGGATATGGATTCCTAGTCCCGTCCCTTACGGGATACAGTAGATCGGATGGGCCAGGGGGAGGGGCAAGCCATTTTTCGACCTATGAGCGTGGCGCGCCCCGGGCTCAAGCATCATGCAGGGGAGCTGAGAGCTATCGACTCCCTGTTAAATTGGGTCTATCGCCGGACAAGGAACGGATCGTCGGGCCATGATTGATTGAGTGAGGGTTTATGGTAACTATCGAATAGCCTTTATCAAGATTCCAGGCGTTGTTTGAGGATTATGCCATTTGAACTCTTTTCCCTGTTTCACAGAAGCCACTTCAATGTCTGCTTAGACACAAGGTGCCTCCACACACTAACTCAGGGACGCTGAAGCTACTGCACTATCGATCTCTTAGCTTCAGGTCACGCGAGTACATTTTGCAATTCGACTTATCTCCATCATGATAACAGCTCTGCGATTTCCAACATCACCATTGCAGAAGAGATATACGTTCACTATCACTATCACAATCACAAGTCAATGAGCAATTCAGTTACTAATCATGATCGTCTATTCATGAGCGCCTATGCCTGTCCCGAATACCCATTACTAACTCCGTAATCTATACGCTATATAAACAACAAGAAACATATTAACAACCCTGTTCTGCTTACAGGAGGGCAGCGGCGAGGACAACGGCCACAGCAGCAGCACCCATCGAGTTAAGCTTCTCAGCACCGTTACCGGGCACAGGAGTCGCAGATCCAGCACCATTGCCAGAGCCGGGAGTTGGAGTAGGAGCGACAGGAGTGGGAACCAGAGCAGTGGGAGTACCAACAGGTACAATCGGCGCGGGGGTGCTGTAGTTACCAGGAACAACGGCAAAAGCAGGGCTTACGAAACGGTGTTCGACGTTACCCGCAACGTCCTTGCCCCGGCTGACGAGAGTAGCCTTCTTGCTCTTCTTGTCGCAGCTGAGGTCGTAAATAGGCTTCTTGGTCAACTCAGAACCAATAACACCAAAGCTGGGGTTGGGAGTCTGAGGGGCAGAGTCCTGGAGCGTGTACCACCAGACATTGACATCTCCGAACATGGGACAACCGACATCTTGGTAGAAGGTGCGAGCGTTCTTAGTAGAAGCGACAGCAGCACCAGATGTCTTACCGCTGACGGGCCAGCCAGTCTCGGTGACCCAGATCTCCTTGCCCTTTGCGACGGCCTTGACCTCGTTCCAGGCAGCCTTGAAGAGGTTTGAACCCTCCGAGATGGGGTTGTTCTTGGTATTCTCAAAGTAAGGATAAGCATCCATGCCGAGCCAGTCGCAAGCCTCGATCACAGCTTTGTTGGAAGCGTCGGCATAAGCAGTCCATGTGTCGACGTGACCGATAGGGACGGATTCGAGGCAAGTGCCCTTGATAGTATCGCGAGTCTGCTTGATATAATCGACAAGAACGTCAGGGCTGGTGCCAGGGTTCTCATTGTTCTGGATACCAATGGGAGAGATGCGGTAAAGATCCTCACTTCCAACGGAGATGCCGGCAACCAGGTCGTCGATTTGACCACAGTACTGGTCGATGGTATTCTTCAAGGCGGCAATCTCGTTGCTGAAACCATTACCAGAGGCCCAGAGACCGAACAGAAGGCTGGTCTTTGTTTTGATGGCAGCAGGAATGGCAGAAATGGGCTGGTTGGGGGTACCGCCTTGGATCATGGTGTAGAGGCGAGCGCTGTTGAAAGCACCGTCGGTGCCCTCGAGGCTAGCAGCTGTCTTGAACTCGTTCTCAAAATCTGACTGAACCTTGAGTCTGCCGTCGGTGAATGTAGCACCATAGTTGAAGCCCTGGAACGCAGCACTGGCAGTGCCTGCGACGGCGGCCATGGTAAGAAGGTTATTGATTGAAGGCATTATGGCTGTTTTTCTGACTATGATGATGATGTTAAAGTAAAAAGCAGGGATGGAATGGATGACCTTGGACTATTTAACGAAGGTAGTGTCCAAAAGGAAGCGACGGAGTATAATGGTAAGAGACAAGAAAGGAAAGAGAAGAGGCCGGGAATGAACAAGAACCGGAGAAGGAACGACTTAAGAACAAGAGCCAGAGCCAGAAGCAGATCGAAACATCATCGAAGACGACGACGAATACCACGTACTCATGCAGGTACACGTACGCACATATCCGAATCCATACACAGAGCCCGATCGAGCAGGCTTTTCACTCGATACATCAACGAACTTGCATAGTTACTCGAAGAATACTCGAATAGCCAGTATTTCATTTAGTAAATTGGCGGCAACGCAAGTTCATCCGAAGTCACCAACGCTCTGCCGTCGGTCCGCTGTCAGTTTCCACATCAGCCTAGGAGAAGCCATTGATAAAAGTTTAACACGCCACTCTGCGGGAAAAAAAAAAAGAAAAAACTAGCAGTGATGGACAAGATCTTGTCCGGGAAAGAGCCCGATCGCGAGATGCTATTCACATTGCACTGTGCTTCAAGCCGAGTCAAGGCGACAACAAGGTGAGTGAAAACTGGGACAGCCAGTGTGTGTAAACTATGTGTAAGTTGCGGATGACATTAGTCGCCTCTTTGTAGAGTTCCGGTCCAATCACACTACCAAAGTCAATTCGGCCAAGTCCACGAACCTCTGCCGATGAGCCGTTGAGCCTCTGACGTCTGTAACCTGTAAAGAGAAACGTCGAGGAAAATGAAGCGGAAGTGCTGGCATGATAGAACTATGCGAAAGCCCAGTTGATCATGATAGAACCTTGCTTGTCCAGCATCCCCAGTCTCGGTATTGTTCTAGCGACAGAACTACCTAAATAGCAACGCCGATCTCTGCTACCCCAACGCAAAGAGCTCCGGGGGACATGCCCGTGTCTTGGCTTTGACTAGGAGCTTGAGGTCCTTGAGCTGATGGTTGATACCGGGGTATTGGGTGGAATTACGGGGTATTCCAGTACGAGAGAACAAGTGCAACAACGAGCTCTTTCTTCCTACTGGAAAATAAAGAACCTAGAGACTGCAATGTCTTCAAACTCTATTCAAGTTATGCGACATTTTTAATGTTTGTACTCGTCATACGTGGGTCGTTTACAACGTGGACCGCGGGTAGTCAACGACGCATTCTCCAGATGGCTGAGAAGCCACTGACTGATCCGGCTCTAACCTCATCATTTCGGAGTTTATGCTTTCCACTTTATTTTTTGTAACTGACCTCTATAGAAACTGCCAAAGACATACTTTCTGGCGAAATAAAGCTGACAATCACGAATTCCCATGACCGAGAGGCCGGAATGTCGGAACTTACTTGGTATCACAATTATGTGTTCTCACGAAGCCAGAGCAGTCCTATGTCCAACTCTACAGTTCGCATATTTTACTACTCAAGTGCACAGCATACATGGTTTACTTGACTCAATAGCCCAGCTGCGTAATAGCTGCTATCCTAGCTTGTCAGTCTTGCGAATAGGCACTTCACTACACAGACGATATGATCTGTGCTGGATCATACAAGCAGGGAGCTAAGAGCAGGAATCGCATCATATTCTAATAATTTCACAGGGAAAAAAAAAAACTTTTTGGTAGGTTTAGAGCATAGCTTACCTACACAATTTTAGTCAAGGGCTTTTCTTGATCGTCTTCGTTACGCACAGCAATTTGTACCACTGTCGCTCAACACCAGCCATTTCATCACTAATCAACACCACAACCACAACCACGCATTCATAATCGTACAAAAAGCCAAAAAGAATCATTCGGAGGGCACTAGGATTGCTCCCGCCAGGGCTTGAACCTGAGACCTTCCACGATTTCTGAGGTTTTTGTTCCCGAAGGGGGGCAAGACCTCAGAAATCGTGGGTTATTTAGATATTATTATATAATAAAAGGTGGTTTGGGAAGGTGACTTTGGGGGAAGGAAGGAAGGAAAGGCATGCCTATATTGTATTTCTTTTTTCTTTTTATATTTATATTGGATATGATAGAATTCTGTCTTAGGATAAAAAGCCGTTGCGATAAGACTATAGGGAAGGAGGTAATGGGATTTAGGGGAAGGCGGGAAAGGCAGAGATTAGGTAGGTATAAAAAATACCGCCTAATAGGCTGAATATATCTTATATAAATGATAACTTTAGTAAAAGCACTAGCATATATTAAATATATATATAGGTAAGTTATAAGACTTTATATAATAAGGTAAGTACCTCTCTCTGTTTAAATCCCTATAATATTACCTCTTGGTTAAGCTTAAAAGCTGCGGGGTGATATAGAAGACTACTTGTCTTAAACTAATAGTATAGGGGAAAACCAGCGGGTAATATAGAAGACTATTTGTCCTAAACCGATAGCATAGGGGAAAACCAGCGGGTGATATAGAAGACCACTTGTCCTAAACCGATAGCATAGGGGAAAACCAGCGGGGTGTATCTGAGCACTCGTTCGAACGATTTATTCGTCCTCTTTATTAGAGTCGGGGAGGTCAAATCGGGTCTTCTGGCGTGCGCGACGACGCTTAGTGGTGGTAGCCGAAGCCTGGGAGTGCTGAGACTCGGGTGCAGCCTGGCTAGATCCAGATGTGTGCCGGGAGATACGGCGTTGTGGGCGACGACTGCCCTGCTGCTGCCCGCTGGTACCGGTAGTCTCCGATAACTGACGAGAAGAGCCACCATTGTCTTGCTGCTCGCTGGTAGCCATGGATATTCGGCGACCAGGGCGGCCACCGGGTTGTCGCTTATTAGTAACTGTTGTCGATGGCTGGGTACTGCTTTGTCCAGCTGTAGTCTTAGGACTGCCGGGTGCGCTAGAATGGTCCGACTTAGTGGCCATCTCCACCTGCTTGCCCTTACCCCTACCCTTCTCTTTGCCCTTAGCTGCTATCTTCCCCTTGGAGGCTTTAGGGGCTTTAGGAGGCTTATCGACTGCCTTCTTCTTCTTGTTTATTATTATATATAAGTCGGTGATAAGGTCTGGTGTGAGGTTGTTAATATGGGCGACGATGAGCTCTTGCTTTTTGACCATATTGGCATCCTCTTGACCAGTAGGGTCGGCCTGCTTCTCCCTAATAACCTGGGTGATATTCTTGGCCTAGGCTTGGGTATTGGCCCTAGATGTTATGTTGCGCTGGATATAGAGCTTCTTCTTGTTGACTTTAATAAATATAGCGTGGATCTAAGCTAGAATATCGCAGAGTTTACCTTCCTTTAAGGCATTAAAGGCCTCAGTTACTTGTTGACTGTTAGCGCCACCGGTTAATAATAGATCGGCAATGCTACCGTCCTTACTTGCGCCGGTAGATGACATGCTGCCTTGTCTGCTCTGCGACCTATCCGGATTGTCAGAACTAAGATAATAACCCACCAGTTGCAGTCATTACTTACTTTGAAATCGCCGAGTATAAGTTCTGAATTATACGCATGGTGTTTTGGTTTTGTTGAGCGATAAATCGGAGCTGACTGGCGATTACCATCTTATTCGAGTTTAATAACTAAGGGTTCACAAATTCGGGCCAGTCCACGGCAGACATGGGGTCAATAATGCTATTGCACGCTCATTAGCCTCCAATAACATATAATAGTCGACACGCTTTAATGTACGGTGCCGGCGTTAATCCCAAGTCTGCTCCTTTATTGTGGTCGGTGTTGGAAGCAGCAGGCGTCGACCCAGGTCCTCCCCCTTGGCCGGTGGTGACAACAGTGGCCCGCTCGTCGTTCTCCATAGTTGGACGGTTGGACAGATCGTGGATGGATCGCGTTGTAGATAGAGAACTGCAAAGAATCTCTTGCAGGTATGAGATGCCGGGTGAAGATCGAGAAGTGAAAGGTTGAAGAAGGTAGATTACTATAGATGATAAGATAAATAAAGCGAGACCTGATATTTCGAGTATTTATAGCCCGCCACTGGCTAACAGCTGTTACTAACTGGTTGCCAGTGCTGTATTATAACTAAGCCAGAGTTGTCTTTATTACTTATAAGGTAAAGCGAGACCTAATGTTTTGAGTGTTTATAGCCCGCCACTGGCTAATAGCTATTACCGGTTGCTAGTGCTAGTATTATAACTAAGTCGGAGTTATCTTTATTACTTTGGAAGGGGAAAAATTAAAAGAAGAAAGAAAAAGATAATTAGAGGTATTTATATCTAAGAGTAAGTAAATTACTATTATAAACTCGAATTAGCGCCGCTTATTAAATAAGCCGAAAGCTTATTAGGCGAGGTGTGTTTTTTTCTACCCACTATTAATATTATTTTCTTTATTACTTCTCTATTCCGCATCGCCACTTTAACATTATGGCGATTAACGCCGCCGCCCCGGCGGTTCCTGATGCGCGTTACTCGCTGTTTGATGAAATCAACCGTATTGAGACGCTCGAGGATGGTGATATCTTCCGAATGGTGGCAGAGCTCGACGAGTATGTCGGAAACTTAGAGCACTTCCGCTGGCATGCGGTGGGCACACAGAAAGCCCAGGATCGTATCCGTTCCAACTACCGATAGTTTCTCCAGAGCATTAAGTTAATCAACGATAACATGTCCAATGAAGAGGTTGACCGAGAGATGTTTCTTGTTGACCAAGATAAGATCACTAAGCGTCTCAAGATGTAACTCTCACCGCCTTGCTACAGTGCGACCACATGCTTACGCAGATAGGTTTATGATGTTTATTGCTAAGTTTGGCCGTGGCCGCTTATAGGCAACTCGAATTAGCTATCGCGGCTTGGTGGTATACCGCAATGGCCTCATGTTCTGGTGTGATAGAATGAAAGCGATCTATGGCATAGCCCCTGTTCCACGCCAAGTCTTGTTTAATAAGATCACCGAGGCAATGAGATACTCGGCTAAACACTTTGGCCTGGGTATTACGGGCAACCTGAAGATGTCTAAGGTATGTCTTCTGAGGGGTTTGGCTTCTTCTACTAACTTTACGCCTAGATTGGTCTTGCCGAGTTGCGCTAGTTGATAGACTTCGATATGATTGCTGCGCCTTAAATCTCGGTTGCGGAAAACCATTACCTAGCCTGGTGTATCGGACGAGTCTGCGCTGTTCGCCCAGGGTTACTTGCCAGGAGTGATAATAAGCCAGTAGATGCCTGAGAGAAGCCCTTCTTGATATAGGGTGATGTTGAGCTTTCTTGGGATGATAACGGCAAATTTATAGTGAAACTAAGTCTGCGAAACCTTAAAACTAACTATGAAGACCCGGAAAGAATAAGGAATAAAGGGATATTTAGCTTAACCGTCTGATGTGTTATTAAGTTGCCCTAGAGTAGTATAAACCTTATCTTTTTTATCCCTTATTTGTTCCTTATTATTACTCTTCGCTGTGGTATCCTAGATGGCATTAAAATACTGGATTAGCTGTTTGGTGGAGGTATTAAATATATTATGGTGAGTTATATTACTTAGATTTTATCTTAGGTAAAAGCTAATACCTAACTTATTTAGATTAAACCGGAATATCTTAATAAGCCTGTCTTACTTGCGGCTGGACCTTGTGGTCTTAGTGTTACCGAAGAGCCGATAAGAGCCACCGCCCTTATGACGTATATCTCTCTTTGAGAGCAGAAGATCGGATATGGCGAGGGCCTTACTTTCTACTCTCTCCGATGACGCGTAGCTACTAATCTAAGTCATAAGATCGGCAAAGACGCTGCACGCTCCCTTATGAACCACGATCCGAATTCCCGAGTACTGGAAAAGTATTACCTTTCGCTGGAGGATACCCTTGATGTGAGCGGGCTGGCTTTGGATGAGCTAGACGGCACGGATGGTGGCCACACTGAGGAGATGATGAAAGCCGACAACGACCTCGCGTTGCATGTTCTCACCGATGAACGAGCCCGAAAGGTTCACGGACCTGCTCTTAACGCCTTAATGACCCGGATGATAGTGGCTGATGAGAACTACCTGTCTCTCGTATTAGCCGACTAGCTTTGCTATTATAAGCGATGGGTTTGCCGCGCCGCGCTGAAAATACTTCTTGCTTAGGAGATATAAGACTAGCGCCGTGAAATAAGCTAAATAGAGTATTACTAGCGGATAAGCCGTCTTGATAACTCACGTCTGAGTTAACTTATCCTTGAAAAAGCTCGATAAAACCTGGCGGCTACTCCAGAGTCTATTAAGAATGAAGGCCAAGGTGATGAGTCCCCTTAAGCGGTTGATTAGGACACCGGGTTGTTTATATATGGTGTTAAAGAACTACCCGAAGACAACCTTAACGATTAGGTGCAGGCTGGTGGTGTAGTTTACTAAGAGCTGGATAAAGGTGACCTAATAGCTGACAATATGGAGGATAATGTCCCGTATGCTAAAGCTGCTAAGGCATTAATGCAGCTCCTTCTTGATAATCCGATGAGTGAATACCAGAACTTGCGGAGCAATGGTGTTTATTGCCCTTGATGCCAAGAGGATGAAATAATTAGCTAAGACCTTAAGGTAAGAGTGACACCTGGGATATTTATTTATTTTGTTAACGCTCTAATAGGACAAGAAGTATTATGATGCTACCTACCTCTATGATTATGAGACGTCTAAACTTTACCTACCAAAGCAGAAGTGGGTGCGATAAATCACCTAGGCCTTTGAGGCTTTAGGCGAGGAGCGTATTGCCTATTCTTACTGCAAGGAGCTTAAAATCAAGTCTATGTTTTACCACGTTAGAGGACTCGTGAGACATATTTCTACTGCGAATAAGGGTGCTAAGCATGACTGATTAAAGCGCGCCGACGGATGGTATAACCCTAACTGGGACAAATATTTTAAGTTAAAGTCTAAGACTTATCATAAAACCCTCAAATAATAATGCCAAGTAAAGCTAGCTGCCCTTAATATCCGATATAGTTAGTATGAACCCGCTTTTGCCCCTATTCCGCATTTAACCCTCCCTGGGGTCGTCTTTGCGCCTAGTCCTTGTCTAGACGTCTTTTATCCCGGAATAAAGTTTATGTCCCGAGACGAGATTATGAAACTATTTCCCGTCCCCGACCGGCTTAAGTTAGCCATTAAATATGTCCCTGTGAGCGAATTGGACAAGCCGTTCCTGATACCTCCCGAGCTCGAAAGTTTTATTACGATTAAACGCAAGAGGCTTGAGAAGGATGCCGAATGTAAAAGACTCGAGGAAGATAAACCGGAATAACCGGCTGGTGATAACTAACGACAAGATGCCGAGGATTTGATGCAGGGGGGCTCTGGGTTATGTGGTAAACTAAGAGTATAGCTGGTAATAACCAGTTTGGGAGCAAAGTAATAAGTGTATGGCTGGTAATGACTAGTTTTTGGGAGCAAAGTAATAAGTATACGGCTGGTAATGACCAGTTTTTGGGAGCAATAAGTATACAGCTAGCTGGTAATGACCAGTCTTTGGGAATAGCAATTAGTACCGATGGTATAGACTTATATATAAGCTTTATGTTTTCTATATCTAGTAATTAATAATTTACTCTGCTAAATAACCAAGTAA
>JAASAY010000560.1:0-19264 GCA_014822085.1 Fusarium stilboides
CCCCCTGCGTCACCATTACAAAATACGACATTTCGCATCAATTAATCTCTAAATTTGATCGGTCAGAAGGCCATGACGCCTCCCTTCCTTCAGCCTTCCTGCACTAAAGCATCAGGAACCTCGAAAATAGTCAGTTGTTGGCGCCAAATGTCACATTCGCGACTCGGCGCTTCAGACTTCAGGGCGTCGCAGTCGCCGAAAAGTATTGAGGACTAGTTACATTCCGAGACATTGTTCTTGCAAACAATGACTTGTCGCGGCAGTAGCAGCCATCCCGGAGAAGCGCCAATTTGGTCTCTGGTTGTCAGCGCCGATTCCCCAGATTGCCGAGGCCTCAGCGACAGGGAACAGGGTAGTTTACAGCCCGTCCCATTTACTGCGGATATTAGCACCAGTCATCTGGATAACCAGGCCAGCTGGCATTGAATTGTCTAGGTTCGAGTGGGCCACTAAACAAGATCAAAGACATGCTGACTACGGAGGTTAGGCTCAAGCCAACCAATGGAGTTATGCAGGTTTACTCCAACTTATGTGCTTTACCAAGTGATGTAGTGACTGTACATGCCATTTCCATGAACCGTTTACGCGGGCTGCCTGACGAACAGATCATTGGCGCCCCAGGAGCATTAAACTTCAGCTACACATTCCTCCCGGTAGAGATCCAAAGAGGCGACAAGGTACCTGCCGCTCCCTCTATCCCCTTTCTGGAGGACAATGGCATAATGAGCAACACGCAGAGGGCACAAGCTGAGTGCCGCCCACTCTGTTTCCCAGTGATCTGGGCTGGCTCAAGCCCGGTCTCTGAGAAAAAGAAAAGCCACACCTAAACAAGGTACGACTTCACGCCGTCTTCTTTCAGGATCCGATCCTCCGCTGCCAGTCAGTTCTCGCAATCAGGGGGCTTAGTTGGCCGCTAAGATCTAAGCGAACAACCAGTGCCAGGCCTTGATCCCTGCTTTGGAAATATGCCCGATCTAGTCACTCCCGTATGGCTCCCTGGGAAATGGGAATTAAGTACCTACAGTAGAATCAGGCAGGAGGACAGCTACTCAAGAGGGGAGCTCTACTGAATGGATGTTGTTGGTGCTCAGACCACAAAAGCTCCTGTCATCGTGCATATTCAGCCAGGTTTAGCATGTTGGTGTGATGGTGACTGGATAACTTTAGCGTCTGCAAGAGGAGGGCTGAACAATTCGAAGTGGTTGCACAACCCAATCAGCTGTGCCCTTCCCTTTCCCACTTCCTTGTTTGCTCGTCGATTTTGGTGTGTGACTTGGTTTCCGTCCGTGTACCTGAGAAGGCTGTGGGAGCCATGGGCCATGGCTATCCCGAAGAAGCATTAAGTTCATGTTAGCAAAGTTCGTTGCCGAGGGCTTTTCGAGATCCACCCAACTATGTCTCCCCTTACAGTACATCTGGGGCTATTGCTTCTGACAGAATGCACCGTGTTGTTCTACGTTAAAGAGGCTTGATGATCGAGTCTAACGTATCTGGGTATGAAAAAAGGTCTGGGTGTCTGTCACCCCCTGGGTATTTGTGTATGTGCATTCGCCCACCACAAGCCTCCCCGTGTGACGAAGGGACTTATTATCTTTTCCCAACCAGTTATTTAAACGAACGCTTTCCCCTCACCTTGGCTACATTTGTGATTGATAAGCTACTGGTGATCGCCGAGTCTTGTGCATTCCTTTTTTTGACCTGTTGCCCATACACTCTTTTTTATACTCTCAATTTTATCATCATGGGACTTCTCCCGCTCACTTACACGCGTCCGAAGCATGTGGATCAGCAATCCTTACGTGACAGCGGGGATTCGGCCTCTGATGCAGAAAAGACTGAGGGCTCGGTCAGGTCTGATTTCTCGGGTTATTCTACTGGCATACCCGACTCACTGGCTTTTGACAAGATTATCAGTGGTGGCACATGCCCTGTGAGTCTACAGCTTCTTTCTCCCAGTCTCTATTGAAGACATTGGGGCACTTATTGACTGTGATGTAGCCCATGACTATCCGCGATTTCATGACATATCTTATCTACGTGGAGCATGCTGCCGAGAACTTGCAGTTCTATCTCTGGTTTCAGGACTATGAGAAGCGCTTTAATGCGAACCCGACAACCGACATCAAGCTCGCTCCTGAGTGGACCAGGGCGATGCAGGATGAGACTGTTATCAAGATTCGAAAGGAGCAGGCCGATAAGAGGCGCAAAGAGCCCGAGGCGGCGACCATTTTCAAAGGCACAGACTTTGAAAAGAAGGCCAGCAGCCAGGACCGAAGCATGAGCAACACCATCGACCCCTTTGCGACACCGCCCCAAAGTAGCAGAGGGGATGAGTCGTCGATCTACACGGCATCCAACACGATGAATTCGCTCAACGCAATGAGTTATAAAAGCCAAGCCTCTGACGCATTCCAGGCGGCTGGTGCACAACAGCCTTGTGAGTCGAGACATTCCAAAATATTTGGAATGAGGTCAAAACGCTAACCCTATAACAGTCACAATCCAGCCATTCCGAGAAGAAATCAACAGAGTAATTGTGACGTATATCATGGACGGTGCGCCTCGGCAATTGAACCTGTCGTCTTCTGAGCAGAAGGCGGCCATTGTGGCGCTATCTCAAACGACCCATCCAAGTGCCTTTCGCAGCATCTTTAAGACGGTTGACTCGAGTCTTCGGCATCAGGCTCATCCTAACTTTGTCCGCTGGTCTATTTGTAACGGAAACCCTGCACGTGTCTTCTTCGCACGCTCGCTAGGTGTTGGACTTATTGCCGCCGGCATTGTGGTTGGTCTCATCATCACTCTGAGCAGCGCCCGCCGAGGCTACCGGGCATTGGCAGCTGTTGCACTTGTTCTTGGTATCAGCACCCTTGTTGCAGCCTACAAGGGCATGTGTGTCGTTCTCCACGGTATGCACCACCGCCACGTGAGGCCATGGGAATTGTTTGTGGATAGCGAGAACATGAATGATATGGAGAAGCGAAGCTTTGACTCTTTTGGCTCGAGCAACAGCTATGAGGATGAACCGTGGATCGTCAAATACGAGAAGCGCAACATCGTCCGCAAGGTCTTTGACCGCGAAGTCTGGATCCAGGAGCCGGCGTTGCGACAGATTCAAGATACCATCTTCATCCAGGCGCTGCTTGCTTCAGCTCTTATGGGCGGTGTCATAACGGCGATCTTTGTCGCTGTTCCAGGAGGTAATTTTTTCTGATCGCCCACACGTGTGCGAGATACAATTAATTTCCCTTTCTTTTGTTGGTCTGTAGATGGTCAGTGACGGATACTCCAGTTGTTTCAAAAAGCAGGCGTTGTAGGGGAGTCTCAAAAGACTCGAGGAACTCGGTTTTGTATACGAGCTACTAATTCATGTAACAATATATGAGAGATTTATGTAATTATACCTCACAATTGACTTTGTTGTTGTAAACCATAAGGTAATATTTGGTGTATTCAAAGTCATTGCTGGCTATTATTTCTTTCATGCCGCTCAATTCCGTGTGTCAAAGCCGACGGCATTGACTTTGATTCAAGCTCGGCATCAAACCCTGACCCCTCCTTATCCGGGCCATCGGGACTGTCAAAGTCAGAATGCGGGTGGTAGTGGTTCTGGCAGTTTAATGCCGAATCCTGCAGTGAGAAAGAACTCGAAGGATCGCATTCGCGGTAAACGAATACGACGCTCTTGAGTGTTGATCACCTCAACAGAGTATCATCGGCCACAGTCCGGAGAAAAGGAGGCATTAACTTGTGTCTTTGTTGAGATAATACGTACTCTTCATTTCCCTAGGTTCTTTTAATGGAGCTTTCCCCAGGGCAGCGGAGGGAGCCTCGGCCCACCAGCTTTTGGGGAAAATGATGAACGAGGTTCGTTATCGATAAAGGGTCGACCCCATTGCAATGTCAGTCTCCCCATCCGATTGATAACCCCTCCACAACCGTTTATACCTAGTCTATCCCCTTTATTACTCTCTATCTCATCTATTCCTGGATTCCGGATATCTCGTATATGATTATATCAAGCTTGCCGTTATCTCCCTGCACATAATCTTGTGCTGGCCTTGCGATTGACTGTCGCGTGTAGCATCCGAAATACACCAAGACACTTCAACTCCAGATCTCCACTATCCGCCAACCCCCTCTATCCTCAATTCAACGTTCTCGTGCGCAGTGCAAGAGGGAAAACCACACTATGACGCCCGCCTCAGAACACGAGGATGCCGTTGCGCAAGATACCCAAGGGTACTCGCGACCTTTCCACCAGCATCGCCGAACCATGACGTCGACCGACGAGATAGACAGCACCATTATCCGCCCCGGCAGTGTCAAGATCAATGTCAAGGGCGCATTTATTGTCGATCCCGACACAGCAACGCCAGCCTCGGCCTCCGGCGCAGGCGCAGGTGGCCTCACATCAGTCAACGGCCGAGTGAGCCCGACACATCCCGAGACGAGCGACATCCGACTACCATATCACACAGCGATTGTGAGCCACATTGCGATTGACGTATGTATCTTCACTCCAACTCTTTTAGGAGAAGTCAATGGCTGACCGAAGAGATGGGCGTTGTAGATTGGCGGATCGCTTATAAAGCTTGTCTATTTCTCGCGCGAAGCCGATTCCACAGATCCCGGCGGTCGGTTGAACTTCCAGAGTTTTGAGACGGATCGCATCGACGACTGTATCGAGTTCATGCGACACTTGCGCGATAACCAGCTTGTCAATGGCTCGCGACCGGGAGAACTGTGCGTAATGGCTACAGGTGGTGGCGCATTCAAGTATTATGATAATATTCGAGAGGGATTGGAAGTGGACGTGTCCCAGGAAGAAGAGATGGAATGCCTTATAATTGGTTAGTAACGTGGCTTGCGAACACAAATCTTACAGAGCTGACTCTCCATCTACCAGGCCTCGACTTCTTCATCACCGAAATTCCTCGCGAAGTCTTTACCTACTCCGAAACGGACCCTATGCACTTTGTCGTGCCTCAAGATAATATCTATCCTTATCTCCTCGTCAACATTGGCTCCGGTGTCTCGTTCCTCAAGGTTACCGGACCGCGATCACACCAGCGAGTTGGCGGAACATCGCTTGGTGGTGGTACCCTCTGGGGTCTCTTGTCTTTACTGACAGGAGCGCGAACTTTTGACGAAATGCTTGAACAAGCCGCGCATGGTGACAATGCCAACGTTGATATGCTAGTCGGTGATATCTACGGACAAGACTACGGCAAGATTGGACTCAAAAGCACAACTATTGCCTCGTCGTTTGGCAAGGTCTTCCGCATGAAGCGGGAAGCAGAGTCAGCAGCCGAGGACGGTGGCTCGTCAAGTCCGGGCGACGCATCCTTCAACAGTGCTGATGTGTCACGTTCCCTACTTTACGCCGTCTCCAACAATATTGGTCAGATCGCCTACCTGCAGTCACAAATCCACAACCTATCCAATATCTACTTTGGTGGGTCCTTCATTCGGGGCCACCGACAAACCATCAACACGCTGAGTTATGCCATTAAGTTCTGGAGTAAGGGAGAGAAACAGGCGTACTTCCTCAGGCACGAGGGATATCTCGGTGCAGTGGGCGCTTTTCTTAAGAGACAGCCTCGAAATTGGGGTCGAAAAGGCAGCCTTGAGGGCATGGAAGATATTGCTGAGTTGAGGAGGAGCCTCCGTGAAGGAGTATCCAACTCGAATGCGGCATAGATTCTGAAATGTCATCATTGAGGATTCAGCAGTCGTCGCCACAAAAAGAGCGCGACAAACAAAGGGTAAAAAGGCATTAAAAAGTGCCACCAGACGTGGCCTGGTCGTGTATAAGATGGGTCAGCGTGGTTCATGACAAACTTTGTCGTTTCGTCACATCTGCAGGCAACGTTCGGTGGCGCAACATTAGGCGTCGGGTTGATTAAGTGGTGATCGGAGCATTTTCTTTTGCCAGGGGTACAGCGCATTATACAGCACGGAACGCATCGGGGTATGCGGGAATATTTTGCCCGAATTTGCTGATTATTTCAGGGGAGTGGAAAGTCGCATTCATAGGGACATTGTTTGAATCCAGGATATCAAAGACGATAACTTTGTTGGTTACACCAGCCGCCGCAGCGCGGGAGGCTGCTGACTTTGCGACAATCAAATTCCCCCCGAATTTTGTCTTGTGCAAATACATTCTAAGTAATTGGGTCACTCGCTTGGAAGAATGCCGCTTCTGTGCTACCGACGTCTGCAATTGTCCTTGTTGTAGGCCGGGGTAAGTAAGACACAAATATTGCCAATGGGATGATGAGTCTATCTTCCAATACTTATTGACTTACCTCGCATTTCTCCTTGTTCTGTTTCCATCACTGTTTTATTGCCGAACCTGTGAAGAAGGCATCCGTTCTAGAATGGCCGATGGGATTGCAGACATCGACGAATGGGGTGGTATACCTCACCCTGAATGCGCAACACGGCAGTCCTATCTCTCTGGTTATGGAGGCGACACTTTTGGAAACTATCATCCATACTATTCTGCGGGTGTCTTTTGGGAAACTGAAAGTTTGAGTTCTTGGTCCAACTGGAGCTGCGATTCCGATGATCTGTGTTGTTGCTGCGATTGTGATTGTCAGCCTTCAAGAGACAACGACATGCCACCAGATGGATCCACCCGTGGCAATGAGAACCGAGTAAGAGTTGTGAGTAACTTGCGAGAAGAACTTCGATTACACGAAACCTTTTACTAAGTTTTTGGTGTAGTTTCACGACTACAGCCAGCAAAGCTATAGGGTAGGCAGGGAGCCACTCGAGGGCCCGGTCACTCGCGACAAGTACAATGCTCAACCTGGTTTAAGACGGTCCTCGGCAAGCAGAGTGTTTCAACATGATGAAGGACAAGATATCCTATCCATGGAGGACATGATTTACTACCACGCTAAGCAACAACGACACTATAATGATGCGCAGAGAAGAATCCAAGACTGGATGCGAGTTATGCCGGAACTGCTAGGTAGTGACAGAACACCAGTGTTCTGTCCCGACCCAAAGGAGTGCAGTTGTAGAGAATGCAAAAAGAAGAAGAAACAAGCAGCGCGAAAAGCTAAGAAAGGGGAGACACATAGACGCGAGAGTAAAGGAAAGGAGAGCAGCAAGCAGGTGAAAAGAGGAGGATACCGAGGCGATAAAGGCAAGCACCGCAAATAGACAGAAGAGTATCTATGGATT
Organism: Fusarium stilboides; assembly: GCA_014822085.1. Lineage (NCBI taxonomy): Eukaryota > Fungi > Ascomycota > Sordariomycetes > Hypocreales > Nectriaceae > Fusarium > Fusarium stilboides. Next base: position 7,198 of record JAASAY010000560.1, read on the forward strand.
ATTAGATGTGTCGAGTTATTTGAAATGAAAGATAATTGTAATGTTGAGAGGTTGCTCCTCCTTTTGGCGGATGTCGTTAAACAAGGGTAATTTAAGCTCGGCCAATCGCGCAGTTAGCGAAAACTCTATTTCGGCAAAAAGAGACATCAAAGCCACACCGCACCTTGCCAAGTTCACTCGACACTCGCAACTTACAACAAGAGAGGAGAGAGCAGCGTCTGGGCAAAAAGCAGCGATTCCGCGATATTTCAGAAGGGTAAATCTACAAAAGGAAGGGTCTGGCCGGGGATTGAACCCGGGACCTCTCGCAAGCTATGCTGTAGGGTTTTCCCTAAGCGAGAATCATACCACTAGACCACCAGACCGATAAAGCGGATCTGAAGATCCGCTTGTGTGTTTCTGTTGGAAGATAGTTTGTAGTTTTGGCATATATATGCTATACAAGTGCTCGAAATGGCTGCGTATTTAGTGGAGTAGAGGGGGAGGAGGTGGCTAGCCTGGATCTCGATGTCTTGCGCCGATCAACGTCAGGTCCGGTTTCTCGGGGGACATGGTAGCACACACGAAAGCCAATTGGTTAGGTAGAGGTTCTCCGCGATTCGAGGTTAAAACTGTCCTATCATCGACAGCACGCGATCACCCTCCACCCCTTGTCATCGGCTGTCATCCTGGACAGCTATCAGCATCCATAGGCACCGCAGCCAAGAGTTGACTTACAGTAAGATCCTCATCCCAGCCCATTTCAGTCACGATATCACAGTACCAAGCTCGCAAACACCTGTTTGTTGTTCATTTGTTTGTATTCATTTCGTTGTCATCATAATGCACTTTTCCCCGTGCAGACAGCATTAGGTATCTTTCATCCTCTGTTCTCTCGTCTTGTCTCCCGAAAGTGAAGTTCCTCGCAATTAGTTGCCCTGTCCGACATCCTTGCCTTCCTTGATGCCCTGGCTCTGGCCTCCGCTGGCAGCGGTGTCCTGGAGAGCCTTGCCTTGCTCGTCCTTGCCCTCGGGGAGGGGAGCGGTCTTGTCGGCGCGGTCGACACGGTCAGACTGAAGTAAGGAGTGAGGTTAGCTCATTTTGATTCTTGCGATGTAACATAGGGTGGAAAATGGACTCACGTCGGGCTTGCCAACACCGTGGGCGATGTTGTGGTCAGCGGCCTCAAAGGGGCCGTTGTCAGAAGAGCCGTCTCCGTTGCGAGGCATGATGATGATTTGTTTGTGGTGGTGAGGAGTTGGAAGTGATTGATTGGAAGAGTGGTTGTGTTTGATTGTTGAGGATGAAGAAGGAAGAGCTTGTTAAACACAGAGAAGTTTTTTATATTTCGCCGTGCTCGGCTCTACTTGACAGTGATTGAGCATCGTGATGAATCGACGACGTCATTGCAATAACGTCACTGCAATGCCACGGATGCGGATGCCTTACCCCTCGCTCTATCACACCGTCGTCTTGTGGGGAACAAAACAAAGGCAAGCCTAGAGCTCATGAGAAAAAGCTCCGTGATGGGACCTGCATTATTCATTGGATCGACCGACGGGCCGCCGTTTTCGGTCATCTTCATGGCTCCTGCGCTTCAGGGCTGGGCAGCATCATGCCCTATCCACAGTTGCTATTTTAGCTGAACATACAAAGTGAACCTTGGCGGGACAGAGCCTAAGCACGTCACTTTAAATCTAACAGCTTCCATTGTTTGCTCATCATGTTCCTGAATTCTCGCTTGGTCACTGTACAACAAGGCACAACAGGCTACGCAATGGCTCGACAGAGCCGCACACGTCAGAGTCCCTTGCTTGAACTAACAACTCAATTGTTGCATATTACTGAAGGTTATGACTTGCATAGCTCAGGTACCAATCATCCACCGAATGACATTCATCAACAAGTCATTGTCATGCAAAGCGCCCCCAAAATAGTGTACAGTCGGTACCTTCATAGTGATCCACCCCAACACCACAACGACAACAAAGAAACCATCGCAAGCTGAAGATAGTCGACGCAATTGTTTGTACTGTGTTCAAATCCGAGCACAGGTGCCTCAAGCCTTGCTGGAGCGGCCTCGGCGGCCTCTAGCCTTGGGCGCAGGCTTCTCCTCTTCTTCCTCTTGTGCTTCCTCAGGAGCCTCTTCCTCGGGGGTAGCGGCCTTCTTGGCAGCAGCCTTACGTCCTCGCTTAGCGGGGGCAGGTTTCACCTCCTCGTCCTCTGTCTTGGGAGCAGCTGCTTTGCGTCCTCTCTTAGTGGGGGCGGGAGCGGGAGCGGGAGCTTCCTCTTCGCTTTCATCCTTAACCTTTGTGGCCGCCTTTCGTCCCTTCTTGGCCGGAACTGGATTCTCCTCGGCTTCTTCTTCGTCCTTGACTTTCTGGGTCGAGGCCTTACGTCCTCTCTTCGCGGGAGCAGGGTCGGGAGCTTCATCCTCACTCTCATCCTTGACCTTGGCGGCCTTACGGCCACGGGCAGGCTTAGTAGCAGGCTTCTCCTCATCCTCCTCCGCCTTGGCTGCCTTGGTCTTGCGAGCCTTCTTGGGCTGTGGCTCATCCTTCTCATCCTCCTCGGTAGCCTTCTTGCGTCCACGCTTGGCCTTGGGCTTAGGCTTGTCCTCGTCATCGCTTGCGGCGGCCTAAGGGAGGGTCAGAAACATGGACCGAGCTATCATGTATGTGACTTACAGCTTCAGAAGCTTCCTTCTTCTTCTTCTGGGCAGCTGTCAAGTGAATACCCTTCTCACCGAGCTTGTTCTTCTCGGGGTCCTGGATGATGCGTCAGTCGCGTCAACTCTAAGGAATCATAGAAAACATACTCCCTTGAAGTCTTCCGGGTCAATGAAGCCCTGGTAGACGCAGCGGCGGACTTTCTCCTGCAGCTCAGGGTGATTACTATTGACGTTAGAAACATGTAGACATGTGAGTATGGCTGTGACCTACCCGAGCTCATCGTAGCCATCAATGGCATCACAATCGTACTCGCCATCCCCTTTCTCGCATAGTTCACGGACGTTCTCTAGCTGTTGACCAGAGACGCAGCCCCTAAAAAGGTGTCAGCCAAATACTGCACGCCTTACTGACTCTTTCAAGATACTTACCAGTGTTTCCATGCCCAGCTACCATGTTCCTGGATGGTAACCCAGCTACCAAAACGGAGGGTGCCTTTGGTGATCTTCTCGGCGTTCTTCTTGCACTCTGTGTCCTTGCAACCAGCGCGGTTGTTGGGAGATACCTCTGACGTATTGTGAGCGAACTTCACTCGTCATATAGCCTTCAAGGATTGTTGCATAGCAACGCGACCGCAAGAAAGAGCAGAGGCATGCTTTCGCGACTTACCAATACGGTATTCACCCATATCTGCGGTGGTAGGAAATGTGCTGTAAAAAATTGTAAGTTGAGTGAGAAGGATGAAATCTTGTCAGGAAGATTGAGATTGCAGGTAAAAGCTCGAGCTCTGCCTTGGTTGCGCGAGCTGAGAAGGATGATTAGCGAAGGAGATTTCGCGTCTTGAACAGAGAAAGAATGTTTAAAAATTCCACCACGACTCAAAGTCAGAGGGGGGAAATTTATAGATTTCTTCCTGGCCTGTGAAGTAAAAACAGGCAGAGCAGGACGATGAGGTGAGATGAATGAGTGAAGTGGGAGGTGCTGCCAGCTCAGTTTTGGGGGAGCGAGCTTTGAGCTGGTCTGCGCGCGACCGACGCGTCTTTCTTTCAGGCAGGAGGTGCCATCGCTCGTCTTCCATCCCCCGATTACAGCCCGAAACACCAGTGAAAGGCAGCTGGCAACACACCTATGGCAACTGGCAACTGGCGAAGAAGAAAAAAAGGGCGAAAAGAAGTGAATTAACATGCATTCTTGAATAAAAGTCTATTGTTTCGCAGGTCATTTGACCATTTTTCTTTTGTTCCTTCTATGTATGATGCACCACTAAACGCCATCATCCGCCTTTGTTACAACAACGGCCTTGCATCTATCTCAAAGGAATGGACACCAGCCTATATACATTGCCGCCAGATTTCTGGGATCAACTGCCTGTTTGATCAACTCCTCCACCTGGCCCTCAACACCCAATGGAATACTTTCAGTTGGGAGCAATCCTCTAACCTTGCGCTTGATGCTGTCCACGACGCTCTGCGGCTGCAGCTTCACACCCACATCCCCCCTTCGATGTGCGCGCTTCTCCTTCTGCAAGTCTAGCGTTGGATCATAAATAAAGGCTTCTAAAATTGTCATCAACGTCTCCTCTTGTTGACGAAGAATGCTTAGAGTCAATTCACAAGACTTGCGGAATGGTCCTTCATAACCGTATATGCCCATCGCAGCCACCATATTGTGAGTGAGTCGGAACGGCACTCGTTCAGGCTTTGCAAATGTCAGACCTTTGTCGAACAAACAATTGAAATCGACGTGAAATACTCCGCCGTTACCCTCTTCCAAGTTCACGTTTTCGCCGTGCCTGTCACCAAGTCCTAGAATAGTGCCTACCATGGACATGACAGCACACGACCGTGTGTATTTCAGGCGTGCAGTAAACCATGCTGATGGGTTGGGGAACTGCTGCGTGAACCACAACTGGAGCACAGGAGGGAATCTCCCAAGAACTTCATCTGTAAAGATCCTGGTTTTGCCATCAGACAGGCATGCTTCATCCATAAGCTGCTTGAGAACCGTGTAGTCGGGGTAAATCTTCCGCGAAGCATAAAGATTGATGAGGATATCTCTCATGGTCTTGATTCCCGGCACCCATTCAATGATTCCACATTCTTCGTTAAGTGGCGTCACAGCGTACGTTCGGATATAGAGTTGCCTTCGACTGGACTCAACATCGCGCTTCAGTGATCGGTTGATTAACCCATTGAACTCCATAAGACGTTGGTCAGTTCGTAGATCGTCTTTGGGTTTAATGAGAAGCATATAGTTCTTCCCATCGCTGCCTCGCGCTGTGAGTCGCCTTGGCTTAGCCAGCGAGCTTAGCACCAATACATCGTCCAGGAAAGAATCAATTGTCACCACATCCCGGGAAAATGCCTTGTGCTTCTTGACATACTCCGACACCGCTGGTAAGGTCGCGGTCAAGGAGCTCTCTACTGGCACAACTAATGGGCAGGGCGTGCACTTGTGGTGGAATCGAAGATCTCTACTTAAACTTGCGTGAACGGTCTTGTTGCCGCGAAAGTCTCCATTTTGACACGCCAGCAGCAGTTGCTCGGCTAGTTTCTCACCCATCCTGAGCAGGTGCTTAAAGTCGGTTGAGGAGCCTTCCACCTTCTTAGATATGTTCCTGAGTGTCTGAAGAATTTGGGTGCCCCGTGCCTTGCGTTCTGATACTTGTCTGGTCGTCATGATGCCAATCAGGCTCCAGAGCGCTTGTCGTGGGTGAGCCTCGACGACCTTGACAATGATGTGCGTCAATCGATCGAAAACGTTCGGATTAGGATGAGCGATGCGAGCAACTATCTGCGGCAGAGCCGTATAGAAAATGTATGCTGGCAGCCTATGGATGTATTTGTCGAGGAAAGAGTGTAAAAGATTGAGTTGTTCAACGCGTCTTCGGTGAAGCTCCCGGGAAAGCGAGGCTTTGCCTTCTGGTGCTTTGTCCACTTGTGCTCCAAGGTCAAGCCAGAGGGTCAAGATTCTCGGCAGGGTTTGGTAGAGATATTTAGTCCCCGAGTTCAGTGAACGGACGTAATTCTCTATGACGAGCCTAGCAACCTCGCCGGTAATGTAGTTATCGCTTTGATCATCGGCTTTGAGGGGCTTTTCGGCTTCAAGAATCTTTTTGTAGTGCCGACCAAGATAGTAGTGGCCCTTCTCCCAGGTTGAGAAGGTTTTGGGCGGCTGCTGATACTTCTCACGCAAGGCACCAGCATGTGTTTGCCCGGCGCTGTCTAACCATTTGGCAAGGAGTAGCTGCGCTCGAGCCGTCAAAAGCTTCTGCTGAGGGCTTAGTTTGCTGGAATTTGTGCTCGTGGCTGTTCCCGTTTGGGTCATGAACTTGTTGCTCTTGATTGCTCCTTGTAGAACTTGAATTGCCTTTCGGTGCTGGTCTTCTCGCCAAAGAAGCTTAGCATTCTCAATGGTGGCCGCATCGTCGCCTAGCTTCGAAGCATGTAGAACAGCGTTGAAGGATTGGTGTAGGGAGTTCGACTTTCGTGCCAGTCGTGCACTCGAAAGCCACAATCCGGAAATATCTAGATCAGTGAATGTTGGCCTATGTTGGCTAATGTAAGCATCCTGCTGGCTGTAGCTCACTCAAAGCGACTTACCGATTGAGTTCCATCGCAGCCCGGCGAATGCCAAGCAGATACTGCTTGTCATTCATGTAAGCGCCTATAACCTCAAGTCTCCTGTCTAAAAGCGCCATAGTCTTCTGACGCGCTGTTTCGTCTCCTGTCTTTGTGTTTATGATAATCTCCAAGTCTGTGAGAACATGCGACTTGAGGAGAAGGTCGTGACAGGCATGGAGTGATGCTGTGGATGAGTTGTTCATCGACGATGAAATCTTGACTCTTATATCGTTCATTATCGAAGATAACTCCGCAGGCTTATCCTTGGCTCCCAGCTTATCAAAGATGGTCGCGATTGACACATTGAAATCTTCAATGACATTGCCATGAAACCGTTTGGCGAATTTGGTTAGGCTCTTCCAACTTCCTGTCACCCACGCTGCCTCTACCGCATAAGGCATAATTTTGTTGTCTGCTGATGCATCGGTATGCATACCTTCGATGTGATTCAACAATACCTCTATTTGTCGTCAGCTAACATTAAGATGGAGGGCTTCGTGCATCCTACCGTGTTGGCCGGCCTGCTTCAAGCAATGGAGCAAGTCGATTTGTACGTCGGTGTTGTCAGGATCCTTGGCCAGCTGCATCTCGTACCAATTTTGCACAGCAGTCCATCGGCCTGCCTTTCGATGACTCAAAATCTGCTGATTGATGTCGAGGACTTGTAGGTGAGCAGAAATTCCATCAAGTCCATCAGGTTCGTCCACATTTGCATAGATGTTTTGCAGTTTCTCTAAGAGGCGAGTGCGCTCTCCTGGCTCCCTTTTCCTCTGTTCCATCTTCTGAGCGTGTTGCTCTAGATGGAAAAGCGCCCGGGCGTATTCGTTACAGTCGACAGCCCTCTGTGCAATCAATTCAGCTGGGATCATATCAAGAGCTTCCTGCACCTGCGCTAGTCTCTCCTTATCAGTTTCATTGAGACGGCCAGCCGCTCGCTTGGTTTGCATCCATCTCATCGCATAATCAACAATACGAAAGACGCCCTAAAACCAGTTAGCACGCTCCAGAAGACCAGGACGATCTACCACCCACATGACAGTATCGCTTCGTATCCTCTTTGTCTATGTACGACGCACCATCCGCAGGCTGATGCTGCAAGATGGCAAGCAGCTCGCCGAGAACGGTTTCTCTTTCCTTCTGGGTGGTTCGGGAACCTAGCAGAGTGTGTAGGACTATGTAAGGAAGGATGAATTCTGCAATTGAAAGATCTTTGACACGGATGACGCGCGCAAGGGGTTCGAATATCATATCGGCAAAAGGTGTCTGTCCTTTTCGAAGAAGGTCCAAGACATAATGTCTTAGCCAATTTGCATAAGTCCTCCCAGGACGGAAAATGGGGTACTCAATTTCTGTATTCGCCATAGGCGCAACGACGTATCGAGAAGCCAGGAAAGGTGCCACTACTTCCCGAATAGCTTCTGGCATCGCAATCCATTTTCGATAAGTATCGTTGCCACCTATCATTCCAGTACCTTGCATGGCACACGCGGCCCTGATGTCAGTTCTATCTAGAAGTTCCTGCATGGCAAAAGACAGAAAACCTTGAAACTTGACATCAGTTGTGGATAGGAAGGCCGGCACTAAGGCCTCTTCCAAGAGAAAGACGACAAAATCAGTAGTTTCTTCATTGTTCGCAAAGTTGTTCAAGATGACGATGGATCTTTGCTCTTTCACAGTTTCAATCTTGCTGGGATCCAGACAACCTATTAATCCCATTGCTTCCGTGCATAGCCGGGCTATGTCTCCTGGAAAGCCACTGTACTTACATGCACAGTCAAGGAGAGATCGCATGAGTGCTATGACACCAGCATCTGACTGCAGGCTAACATCAGAGGCGTGCAATGCGGCTTGATTGTCTTGGAGGTATGGGATCAATTCTGTGAGTGCTTGGAGGGCGACACCGGAGTTTTCATGACAGATCCTTTCGGCGAATGCTTCCAGAACCTCTTCAACTGCAAGCATCGCTGGTCTGTGTTGGTCCAGTTTCGTCTCAATGTCCTTTAGCTCAGGAATATGTCGAAGTGAAGGCAATTTTACGATGTATTTTGCGATAAGATTTTCGAACTCATTGACCAAAGACTTGAGCATCTGTTGGGCTAGAAGAGCTGTTGACTCGTTCAACGAAGGCCAATAACGAGTGACAACAAAGAAGGTCGTTTCCAGTAAAGCTTCCACATCTTCCTCATCAAGATGAGTGAGCATTGATGCCCAACAAGAGAAGCTAGCTTCCCTCAAGGCATCCTGCGCTAGCGTTGAGAGCAGGCAAGCAGATATCTAGTCGTCTTGTTAGTGTCGTTGCTTATGACGAGTAAAACGCAATACTTACCTGCGGCCTGGCGGTACTCGCATAACCCCTAGATACCCTTATCATTTCCTCCATTGCTCGAATGTAGCGCCGGCGCTCTGGGTCTGGAAGATTCGGGTCATTGATTACATCGAAAAGTTGTGCCATGAGACCAAGAAGTGTAGAATGGATGTACCGAGCAGTATGGTCCGCTTTCTTAGATCGAGTCTCTTTGTTTACCGGTAGCACCATGGTGGCCATGGTATCGAGAGCCTTCCTAATCTAAGGCTGTGTTAGTTTGCGCCAGAGGCTCGCGAATGTCTTACTCACAGGCGCCTTTCGAGACTCCTCTGCATCACCGGCGGCTTTCAGTAACTCTATGACGGTGAGCACTGGCTCCACCTGAAGAAGGTTGGCGAGCGGTTCATTGTGGAAGTGTGTCGACAGCTCATCAAGACGTGACTTCGCAAAACTAGCAATATCTTCGGTATCCTGAATCAATAGTAAAGCGAGAGTGGCGGCCAAATTCGCTGGGTCTATCAATGGCAGCCAGATTTCTGATTCCCGTCGAGCCTCGGCGATTTTCTGGATAACATCCTTTTGCTTATCGAGAACTAACCATGGCAATGCATGTGTTTGGATCAGGAGAAGCAACTCATTGACGGATACTTGCAGCAGTTCAGCAATAGTCCGGCTCATTTGAGGGCGCTGGACCATATCTTTGGTGGTCATGTATGCCAAGTTGGGCCAAAAAGGCTCGAAAAGGCGACGTGGAGTTACTCTGCGGGCATCGGCTAGGTTCAAGAGCTCGTTGAAGGCAAAGGCCGACACAACGTTGTTGCTGCTCCCTAGGTATTCCAATAGTTTGATAAGAACCAGGTTGAGTTCATGTTCCCACACAACTGTTCCCAGCTGACCCCACGCCATGATGAATGTTTCTGTCAAGTTTGACTGGTTCTTTTCCGATATTGACTTCAAGAACGCAATTGAATTTTTCCTGTTGCGTGAGATTAAGTCTTGGCGCTTCATTGGAGAGGTTCCATCCGTCGCACTGGAGCGAAAATCACCATTTGCAGATGGTGCTTGAAGCCGGTTTACGCGTTGATTCCTGTTGCCATTCTCCTCCGCTGGACGAGCCGGAAGTACCATGCTTGCTAGGACTGGCTCGGGCCTGCCCATAGAGAAGGTCGCTAGAACTCTTCCCGCAGCTATACGGAGCTCCCTTACAGAGCTATTTAGAGATTGTAGGCACCACTGACCTAGAACGGAAGTTTCCAGGTTAAGTAATTCAGCGTCGTCACAGTGCACAATCACCCTTCTTAATGCCATCATAGCCGCAACTCTTGGGCGTCTAGATTCGGCGAGAATGGGGAGTCGGATCAACTTGGCAAAAAGTGCCTCGACTCGCGACTTATGAATAACCGCTTCGTGTGACATTGAACGGCTCGAGAATGTATTCTTTTCGCAGATGGGGCAGTGGAATTCTGTTACTTTTGGACTTCCAGTGGCAGATGGCTCGGTTTCGCTGTCGGCAAGACAGGATATTTGCGATAACAAATCAAGTGCAAGACACTGATGTGATTCATCAGCTGTCGAAAAAGCATCCCTGTGCTGATAAGCAATTGCAAGGCCATAAAAAAAAAACGAAATAACTTACAAAGCTTGTTGTTCAAAGTTCGGAAAGTCGTCATCGACATCTGAGATTCCCAAACTGACCCCTACGGAGTTCAACAAAGCAGAAACAGGGTTGAGACCCGACTGTGAAACTTTTCGGCGTTTAGCACGGTCCCCAGAATTCATGTCAGGAGCATCGTAGTTTAGAGACAATGCCTCAATTGCCTCGCGCACTTCTACATCCTCAAAATTTGACGGATGCAAAGTTGAACCAAGTAACTTCGGCTGGGGGTTTGCAGTGACCTGCCTCAGCGTCTGTGTCACTCTCTGTTGAATCATTAGTAGTTGATGGAAGCAGATGAAAATGATATAACATACCCAGATATCTGTCCCCTCAGGCATTGCAGAATAAAGAAGTGAAGACTCATCTATGAGGCTGGAGATCGCCAACCGACCAATTGACTTGTCTTCAGCAGACGTCTTTGCGATTATAGCAAGCGCCACGCAGTAAGTACGACGAGTTTCCTCATCAATAGAGTCTAGCATAGGTGAGGCGTTCAAGCATGTTGCCATCTCACCGCAAAGCAAAATCATGAGAGTGATGGCCTTTTTGTGGACTGAAATGCTGATACCTTTCTTTCTCGATAATGCTCGTTCAACTTTCAGAGCTACCTGAAGAACGTGGAGTGAAGAGGTTGGGAATGAACAGCCGAAACGAGCCTGAACAGCTCGCATGTCCCCAAGGACATCGATCAGCCAAACAGCACTATCTGAGAACGAGGCAACAATCGCAAAAGCTTCGTCTGTAGATAGAAGGGGGTAGACTACTACGTTACACAGGCTAACCAATTGTTGTAGAGCCTGTGACATCCGGTCAACAGAATATGTGAGCTGGCCGATTAAAGATGAGTTTTTGTCGAAATATCGCCTCAAGGCAAATTCTGGAGGGAGATGTAGTCTTCTGAAGCTCCCTTCCACAGAAGGCATAACGAGGGGATCTTGAAGTTGAGCGAGTACGTCTATCACCAATGAGCTATTGCATTTCCAAAATTGGGAGGACGACTTACGCGACGTGATGGTACGCAAATAAAATAAATAAGCAGGGGCCATATCCCATAAGCTCCAGTTTTGTACTACTATCAGCATCACATATTGAAGGAAGCCTTCGATGGCTTCCGTCAGTTCGAGGCATTGGGCATGACCAAGGAGTCTCAGCAGCTGAGGAAGAAGCCAGACCCACAATGGCTCCTGTCCGCGAAACATATACTCTTGGCCATTCACTGTGTGTTTGAGTACCATGGGGGTTTCCTTGATGGAGAACCTGAGAAAGTTGATTGCTTTTAGGCCCTCAGTCCGTACCTGTGCCTGGTCAAGAAAGGGATCGTCCAAGCGGATACCTTCCAAAACAGCCCGAGAATAAACGTAGATGAGCATATGATTATGCTCCACTCGATCCTCCGGCGTCTTGAGAAGCGTGGGATCGTCTTTGACGCGTTGTATAATGGCGAAGAAGCCCTTGAGCTCACTATTCTCGTCTGATTTGGAGGATTTCGTGGATGCTGAAATATTCTCCACAAGCTGTGCTGCTAGGGTTGATGGAGGAGGCCCAGCAGCAAAGTCACCGACTGATTGCCCATGATCGGTAAAAGCCGCTCTGGTGGAAATATGGCCGGCCATGATGCCTGAAGCATCGTGATGTTTGGCTATGCTGGTGTTGCACGGATAGGTGATGGTGATTTGAAGACCAATGAGGAAGACGCGACTCCATGGTGGGGCTCAACGCGAGATCACGAGATCACTTCCAAAGCAACCCTTCCATTAACATCGCGACCCCCTATTCCGTCGGACCCCCCATTCCGTCATCCGTAATTGCCTCACTTTTTTAATTAATATAATAT
>JAASAY010000561.1:0-10346 GCA_014822085.1 Fusarium stilboides
CGTTATGTATGCACTATAGCTCGATGCTGGAGACTGAGGGAACCAGCATGAGCATGAGCGGTCACGGAGGGGGATGGAGACAAGAATAGACTTGAGCGAGTGCTAAATGCAAAGTGTGTGGCCATGTCTCTAGGCCCTTGGGTACTGTAGTCCAGTCCCTAGACCCTAGACCCTGGTACCCTGGTTTGTTCGGCGGGAGCAAAAGAGACGGGAGGAGAAGGAGGGTGGGAGCAACGATCAAGGGTGAGGACAGGGTGCTGCGGCTTCATCACACCGGCACGGGACGCAGAAAGCAGAAAGCAAGCAACACAGATCACCAACGGCCAGCATAGTACCCCATCAACCAACACGTAGATCACCGTTGACCAGGTATATTACACTTACAAACGATCTGAGGAAGCCGTGTTCGCGAAAACTGTTCAGGCCAGAGGCTGGGTAACAAGAGGCCCTCACGCCGAGAGACATGCATGGTCGATTCAGACAGCGGAGAAACGAGCACAGATGATTTGGGGCGTGCACGGCGTCAAACTGGGAGTATCAATTGGGCGTTGGGTCTGGGCAAAGTGGCTGCGTCTCGCGTGCAAAAATGCACGCCCAGTCACGTTTCTGGCCTCGATCACGAATCAGAAGGGGTCCAAGGCCCGGGGTCCAGATGCTCTCAGAAACAAGCAGTGTCGATGCCGGATGCCTTGATGACGATGGTAGGAGAGAGAGCGCATCTCATGGGAGAATGAACGTGGGGCGCCATGCCTCGACGAGTCTGTGCTTGTCGATTGGCTTGAGCTGGCGCACGTTGCGACCCTGGCTCATGGGGCGTTAGGCTTAACTCGTCGAGCACACCCAATCTCCAGAGCTGGAGATCCATTAGTGCTACACCTCTTAGCCAAATATAGCGGCCCTAACGGGCGTTTAAGCGCCGGGAGCTTTTCACCTTAGGTTGTGTTGAGTGAGGTGAGGTTGAGCAACGAGTCAACGTACCACCCAGCTTGGTCGATATCGGATACTATCTCATCCATCAACAGACCCGGAATAATGGCATGAGGTGATAGTGATGATGGATGCCCCTGACAACCCTCAGCAGAAACATGATCAATCTGTTTTCTCCTCTCATCACATTTCCAATTGCAATTTATTATTTCTCTTCCTTTAGTTGTATGCAAGCTCTCTGCGTATCCGTACTCCGTCGTTTTCTCTCTGTAAAGGCAGGGTCCTCACGGACCATGTAGCTTCGGCATACGGGCGAGAGACAAGCCCCATCATCTATCTGCATGCAGAATCCGCAGAGAAACGACAGTAAACGGCATGGATCAAAATTCTCCCATGCGATGCACTGTATGGGGTTCTCGCGTGCATTTGTCTCTGAACTTACACATTGCCATGCGTTGAAATATGAGTTGTTGGCGATGCTGCTGCTGCCGTCAACGACGACGTGGACATATCGAGGGTCAATTGATTTTTTGGTTTAACGTATTCTTCCCCTGCGTGCTGTTGTCAAACGTAACACTCTTGCGTTCCTTGACATGAAGCTAGCCATGTGACTTGGGTGATAGAGCAGATGTAAATGTGTGTGAACGTGGAAGCTTGTGCGCCCTTGTAACGGCGCATATGTTTCCGAACCTAGAAAGTTTACTCTTGTCTCGCATCTCATTCCATCCAGGAACAACCTTTCAACGGTCGCAAACTTTCACACTTTGTCCCTGGAGGCTGGAACTTGAAAGCATCCAAACATTTTGCCGCGCCGGCTCTTTGGTTGTGGGACCGGGAGCCGTTACAACTGGAACTTTGTGATCATATTTGACTCACTCATGGCGCATTAGCCTCAAAGTTATCTCAGATCCGTCTTGAAATCTCGTTCGACCGAGAGTTGGACCTGGACCTGGAGCTCAAGCTCAAGCCCCATGCCCCAGCCTCCGCCACGCTTCATAACTGCCCAACCAACACCAATTGTTGGATCTCATAGATGCTTGCCGTGGCCTATCCGATCCAAGATTGGCGGGAGGGGAGGAATGATAATTCTTTTCTTTGGGCACCTGGGCTCTCAGCCCAAACCAGGTGTTGAATGTACCGGCCCGCGGCAGGCGAAGACCAAAAAGGGATCGTATGTTCTCTCAACCATGGTCTTTTCTCATCGCGCGCCACGGCTTGTACTCGGTGGTGTGCTCCTGTCGCTCCTAGAGCTTTCAAAGGGTCCCTGAATCCGTCAAGGTTATGGCCCCCACCATTTGCTGTGAGGCCCTTCAGAGGCTGCGGGAGCCCCTGCAAGAGTCCCTGTCAGATTCCTACTTGACCCACCACCTCCCCTCAACAATGCTTTCCGCTTCTGGCAGTCCGTTCACGGTAAGTGTTGGTGAAGACAGACACGAATCTTGGCTCTATGTCATGCGAGAACCAATCATAATGATCAATGGGTCTCTTATCCGCGAATGAGGGGGCAGGAAATTGGAAGTATGTAGACGCGGGCAGGCTAGTGGGACGGACCGTTTATCTCTCTTGCGTTGTTTGCCTCTAGCATGTCTATCCTTCATGATTCTCCATGGGGCAGCAGTCATGCGGATAAAGGCGACTTCGTTTGGTTGGCTCTGGCTGCGTCGTTCTTCGCCTCATCCATATCTCAACCTAATCTTGCTGGCTCCAGACTGGAATTTTGCCTCTTGAGTGGTTCTACCAGCATTACTCATATCTGGCGGTCAGTTTTCGATATGGATCTTGTCTTGCTCCTCGTGTGACTCAGGCGGCCGCGGCCAAGCGTGTTCACATGAGCAATTCGCCTTATGTACGAACCGTAGGCTATCACAGCGATACCTTGGAGGGGGCGGTGACAATTGACTGATACTGTGTGCTCTGTGCCTTGTCAAAATTTCTCGGTTCGTAACGAGAACAAGACTAAGACGTGGGGTGAGGTGGTGCATGCTGGGATCTGGAGCTTTGTGCACTCTTGATCACACTAGAACCAGGTTAGCTTGCTGTCGTTTGCTTAAGCTGTCTTGTCAATCAGCAAACAGCCCCAACTCGCCAGCTGAGTCGGTGATATCGCAGGGTGCCGTATCCTTGCGTTGAATTGAGGAGATAATAAACGGCACAGAAGCCGAGGGTGAGTGGCTGTCAATTATGGTTGGTTGAAATTGAAGCTTTGAAGTCGATTCAATGTCGGATCAAAGGTGCAACATGCACTCCAGGGTTTAGTTTCCTTTCCCACTTCCTGAAGGAGGTGTCACCAAGGTGATTGTCGATGAATTATTGAGCAGTGGTACCCAATATATGCAAAACGCATCTTTCTGTGCCTGGGCTGAGATGCAATGTGACGCGACATTGATTCATTGCATTTCCATAGGAGATAATGGAAGATCTGATGTTGCGGGTCCAAGAATCCGATTCCCTATGTAGGACAACCTGCCACCTGACTGCATGAGTTCCGGATAGCACCTACCAAAAACAATGTTACACAGTAGGAAGTCGCATCACATACCGATATTCTGCCGCGATAGGGTAGATAGGGTAGGTACATACAGTGCTTTTAGAGACTGTGCTTTATAACCTCATCTCACCAACGTCTTCGTACATCTTCCTGTAGGGTAACTCCGCCAGGATAATCATGGCAGCATCGACCCTCTCGGCCTCGGGGTGTCACAAAACGTGAGACGTGAAAATTGGGTGACAGAAATAAAGAGACGGTCCTTGTGCTAATTTTAGCCGAGCCTCTGACTAGTTATTTCCGGCTCCCAAATTTCACGTCTCAAGATTCTTGACACCCCCTAGCTCGGCTACCAGCAGCTCACATTGACATGGGTCAAGAACATGATTACGTCTTGGATTGCTGGCTTCCAATTCTCGTCTCGGTCCGGTCCGGCTTCTCCCTAACTATGGCAACTTACAATCACCGGGTGTCTCGAATTGCCTCGCCTGCTCGCCTCGTGAAATGACTCGAGTCACGTTGCTGTTAACGAGGTCGCAGGATTCGAAGCCCATGATGAACAATTTCTCCTGCGACCCAATAGACTTTGATATTCTCATCTGGAGTCGCCGATTGGCCTCGCATCCGTCAATCGCAATCCTGCGGGGGATTAACCGATCCCGCTTTAGCCTCTTCCTTGAGGATTCCCTGTCTGTGCGCGGAACTTGTCACCGAATCCTTGTCGCAATCCTTGTTGATGTCCAGCATCGAAATCTCTCTCTTTTCCACCAACTTACAGTAGGAGTAGGATGTGACAGTGACAGTTGCTAGGTTTGATCCTTGACATGCTTCTCTCCCGAAGCAAACAAACGCAGAGTCGGCCGAACAAACAAGTGGCTTTGAATTCTTACGCCGTTTCGAGCTAATGTCTCGTTCCCGCTTTGCTTCGCATGCCCGTCTAGCCTTCAGCGAGGATGCCTTGCATAGAGATAGACCATGATCTTTTACGGCAAGACTGATTTTCGCGGATATTCACCGACTGTTCCGCCCGCTCGAAAAGGCGCCGCCTCGTTGATATTGGTGACGACAATAGCTGTAGTGGACTTCGGAGCTTCAGGACATCCGTCACTAGTCAACACTCTAGAAAGTCCAGCATTGTCTCACAATAGTCGTCGTGGTGTCTCACTCTGAAGTTGGACCTAACCAAGTTCACAGGACCAGCTGGGTGATCCTTCAAACTCGGAGAACGGCTAGCAATCAAGCTAGAAGCCGGTGAACCATTGCGGATGCGGACAAAAGTGCTGGCTGGCAACACACAGCAACGGGTAGTTGCTTATTGAGATACCTGACGACAAGGCTTGAATGCAGGCGATCGAATGCTGATGTTGAGGTTAGCAGGTTCTGCGAATGTCTCCGCATCCATCATCGACTATGAACTGTTTACCTCGTCGAGCTAGCCGTAATATCCGTCATTTTTGTCGACATGGTATATACTGCAACGAATACGGCAGTCAGAGCGTCACATCTGAGCTCTCGTTTCTCATTTTGCAATGCAACCCCCCGGCATCACATCACAGTGTGCGTGTGCCCTCTTGATCCTTGTCTGCACCAATCCGTCCAGCCCTCTGACTTTCTTCGCACTCTCCACTTCTGTTTCTCATGCCATCAACGGTTTCAACACACATCCAGATCTCCCATATCAACCAATGGTTCATTCAAAGCTCACTGCTGCACAATCTCACATGATGCTGGACTAATGCGACCTGCTCATCTCTGTGGGTGGTTAAATCACAGGTCGCATTATGGTCGAGCTTCTGGAGCTTCGATGTTTGAGCAGCGGAGCCATGTCGAATAAATTCCCTGTCATTGTCAAAAAGGATACTCGTGGGAGGCTGGGCGGGGAAAAGTGAGTGTGAGCAAAGCGAAGCCCGCGCGCGCTCCACCACACTGCAGCCGTTTCTTTGCCAGGCTTATCTGATGATTCTTGGCCGTCGAAAGAGGCTTTTTTTGAACGTTGAAACACGGCTTGTATTCCTTGACAAGTGAACAAGGGACCCGGTCAGCTGTCGCCTCGATCTGCTATGCTAGCTTCAGCTTCTACTTACCTTGGATGATCATACCACTCTAGATGCTTGTTTGCTCCTCTTTACCGTCCTTGACAGGAATATCATCATTCCGCTTCATCGACTAGGCCATACAGTACGAGCCAGGAATTTTGAGGACCCTGGATGTGCGTTTAGCTTCCCGTCAGAGTTTGGGCCGGCCCGCAAGGGAGGAGGGAGGAGAAGCTCTATCCGCGGACCCTTCAACGGCCGTTCCCTGGCCCACCGATTTGATGGTGTGTAAGTCGGAGCAACCTACGCGGCCATCACAATGAAAAGGCACCAAACTCAATTCCGGACATAACATGAAAAGGTTCCTCAGCCACAAGGCCAGACCGTCTAAAACGTTACATAACGGTCACACCACACTTTTGACGGTCGACGGCGGACAAAACTTTAGCCCTTGCAAGTTGAGATGATGAATCGTGTCGTGATGGAGGGTGAGCGTCGAGTATAATTGAGCGGTGGCTACCCTGTGACAGTCGAGGTCGGCCGCGAGGAACGGCCTAGCCTTGTGCTAGACTTTAATCGAAAGGATGGATGGCATAGTGAATATGTAAATTGTGGGAATCTTCAATGAAATACAGTAAGATGAAGTATAAGTAAACTTATGAAAGTCTATGCATTGAAATTTGCGGATGCTACCTCAGGCTCGTGGCCGTAGATCAAAATGTTCTTCAACGGGTAGGTTGTAGGCATCGGCATCCATAGCTAACAGACTATCAATGAGGCAATTAAGATGCCTTGTCTGAGAGAGAACGGAAGCTTCGGCATTCGGAGTAATTCATATTGACCTAGATCAACGAGAAGCATTAGGGTAAGCTAGTAGAGCGAGCAATCCCCATGCCAACCAGGGTAGGGATGCTTATGAGCTGAAGAAGGTTGGAGATAAACTGCAGCAAGAAGAGGAGAAGGTTGGTCGAGAGCATTGTTCCATAATTAGCCCAGATCGATAAGCATTTTGGCTGCTCATGATCGTGATCAAGGGCTAATTAGGCTGGCATGAGCAAGGGAATGCGGGCAAAATTAAAAATAGACGTCCAAGACAGCATTGGGATGTGATGGGATGTGATGGGAGCTGTTAGCGCTCGGGTGGTGTTGAGCATATCCGGCCAAACATGCTTAAGCGCCGGGTGGACAAGAGATTGACAATTTAGCCCAGATTCTGCAGCAAAGAGAGGGGCTAAATGTTAAAATAGGAATGGAAGAGATGGAGGGCCAAAAACTCCGGCCTGGACGGAAGACGGGCCCGATGGTGTCATGAACGGCCAACGTTTAGCAGAATGGCTCTTGCTTGAAGGCATCTATTCAGACAGGGATCAGGGATGACACGGGATGGACAGACGACAAGACGATGAACAACCGGAGGCGGCCGGTAGTGTTTAAAGAGTAGCTAAAGAGTAGCGAGCGGGGACAATGACTCGCATTGGTGGGGGAGCCATGTATCCATGACTTACTAAACCGTAATTGGCGTCGAAAAAGGCCTGACGGACAATAGTATGGTATATTTGAGGTGAGCTATTTGATGCGATTAGATAATTTAGATTAGATTATGGCTGGGAGATATCTGAAACCCTCAGATGGGTCGGTCCTTTCCGTATAGATTTGACTCTGGTCGAGGTATGTATGGCGGCGTTGTAAGTTTTCGACTATATGTGTGTGTGTGTGTAAGTATGAGTTATGATAGAGGAGACGAGGCCAGATGACAGTTGACCATAAAGATAGGCTAAACTACCCTGTTAGTTGCAAAGGATAATCCTCAATGGCCTGGCCCTGCATGCTCATCTATCGCTGTAGTGGTGTAAAGGAAAGTCGAGATGGTTGGCAGATTTCACTTTGGACAGTAGCAGTAGCAGCGCTAGCTAGAGTTGGACGAAGGATATGGATGATCCAACAGCTGGCTACATTAGATGGCACAGCCTCCTCCGCACAATCACAAGCAAGCTTTGAATATTGGATTTAAGCTCTTTACGTTGCCATAACAGCCACGAACGCAATGACTGCCAGAATGTATCAACCGCAGCACAAAACTAACACCCAGTAAAAGCTTTAACAAACCCTCGCTGCCGGCCGCCCGTTATTGCCCGTCATCATCCGCTTATCACATCATCTCTAGGTCAAGGTTCAAGTTTCCCCCGCTCCGCTCGGTGATTTGTTGATCAAGGTAAGGGTCTTACGCTAGGGTAGCCCCTGGAACGATCCTAGAAGACGACGACGAAGATGATCGACTTCTGAGCTATCATTGGCCGAAGCTATGCTCCTCCCCTGTCGAGCTATCTGCGGCTCGTGCTGCATAACCGGCCAATCTGGATCTGAGGCCGGGGTAGCCAATCACGGATACTAATTCGTTTCTGGCTTAGAGTCCATTTTAACCCCTGCTCAGCGGCAGCTACTGCACAAGGCAACGTCTTGTCACCTTTCGCCTGTCGAATCACGAGCCAGAAACGCAGTTTTTCCAACAACACTACATGGCTCGGGGCCTGTTCAGCAGACCGATCTTTTCCCACGAAGTGACAGCAGAATGCAACCTGGCGCCAGAGCATACAGCCACCTGCTGAACGGCACTGCGAAGCGATAATGCCCACTAAAAGACGAACACACGGTACATGGGAACTGCTACGACGCACAGCAGAAGGCTGCGTACCACGCTGCATGAATTTTCGAGCGCCTTTTTTGCGTGTCCGTTAATCTACCTAGGTAAGCTAAGCTACCGCCGTGTAGTAGCAGCGTTCAGATGCTGTCTCACTCCAGGCTCCTTCGTTGCCGCTCCTCGTCCCGACATAGGCTGGTGAACGATATTTGACCAAGCTAAAAGATATCAAGGCATGTCAATGCTCGCTCTGGGTCCATTACTCAACCTTGACTCGTTAATTAATCGCTAGAGCGCTCCAATGCAAGGTCTTTGTCAACACCCGTGACCTCGAAAAACGGAATATCTTTCATGACCCACGACCAACCCCCGCGCTGCCAGACGTCACCGTCTTCACCCCTGGCCCCTAGTTCTACTGCTACTGCACATGTACCACCCTACCATGTCGGTATACTTTTGGATTGGAGCCTTGGTGTTGAGGAATTTGATACGCCATTCCTGGGGCTTCTCGACCCGGCTGCGGGCAGCCACTTGCAGGACTGCACCCACGAGGCCTTGCCGCTTGACCAATCTGATTGTTGACCGCCTCTTTGACCATTCTATTCGTCAAAAATCATCTAGGTACTCGACAGGGCATTCGACATTGTCAGCCTATGTCCATTGTGACCTAGATGCCGAGGACAATCTAGCCGATCGTGGACCTCCGTCGATTTTCAACAAGTGAAGCGTGAACGATGACTCGCAAGTCGTGAATTACTCAAACGGCCCATGGCTGCACTAGATGCTACCGTTTAATGAATCCATCTCAACTGTTACCGAATAGAGTTTTCTGACCAGCACAGTACACTCTCTGGCAGTCGAGCATGGAACGACCCTGCCAAGGACCTTGATAGAGGAAGTGAGCTAGTGGTCGTATCCTTGTGCGACTTTTTGGTCCTCCCCCTCTTTCCGGTGTGTACTTGCGCATATGCAGGTGCAATAGTCCGGTGAGCTTCTCTATCAGCAGCATGGTGGGTGTTACTGCCGCTTGATTCGAACGCAGATATCCAGACTTGTCGGTTGAAGCAGCCCATACTGATCACGACACAGATCCCTCTGCATGATATCTTGATACACACTTGCACATTCTACCTCCTTTTGCAAACTCTCACATCAAAGTATAATGATTGAATAATGCAATAACAAGCACAGACCGGAATACTCAACCGCCTTACGGATACATGGCAGTTCAACCGGGGAGGAGAAAGTGGAGGGCCTCAAATCAGAAAGTCAAAGCTCGCCGCCTCGCATATCCTCCCGTGAGGAGCTAGATCCGAAAAGGCTCCAACCCCCCTCTTCAAGAGCTCACCATGCAAGCAGAGTGGCTGCTTGCTATCCCCACGGACGCTCAGATGGGCACACCATGAGCGACTTTCCTCTTTGGACTACGGAACCCCTGCTCGCCCTATGCTGTCCTCTGCATATCTATTCCTAGAGTGGAGATCCGATGGGCACCTATGCTTGCAGAGAGACCATCTATGAACCAAGGCTCTCATTGGCTTCTCTAAGCGCAGTCGCTGTCTCTCGTGCCATGGCATGCTCGTCGTGCATGATGCAAAAATAGAAACACGACGATGGGAAGCCATCATCGAATCGACGTGTGAAGGGCCGCGAGAGAAGCGGCCAAAATATAAGGATTTAGCCCTCCAGCAGCCGCCGAAGAAATTTGCCCTCTTTCTTCTTCGTTGTTGTGTTCAGAGATCCCAAGTGTCGCCAAAGGCTCTCTTGATCCCCTTCCTCCTTTACCGCCCTCCTCAAACCCTCACATTACCCGATTATTCTTTACAATCTTCAGTGAAAAGCAAGCCGGACTTGCTTGGAACCAGTCACTCATTGCGCAATTTCCAAAGACTTTCGAAACGAACGAACGGACGGACGATTCATTGTGGTTTGATACGTTGGCCTGGCTGCCACTTACACGACTGCACACAATTCGCTCAGAGATCCATATTGATCCTGACCGATACAATAACGCTAATTTAATTTTCAACTTGTTGAAACGGACTATCTCGACTCGGATTCGACATCTCCCATTTCCTGTCCGGAAATCCCTGGTCACGTTTCTCAACGCCCAACCTCTTGGCTTTGCTCTGGACTCGGATCCTCAGCCCAGCCCGCAAGACATTTCTCCATCCTGTTGTGATCGACTCCACACTAGACCACATACCACAGTACAGTGCGTATCTGGTCCCTGATTACACCGTGACACTCCCCCCTGGTATCC
>JAASAY010000563.1:0-12470 GCA_014822085.1 Fusarium stilboides
TGGCCGCTCCTCGCCCTCAGTTCGGCCACGGAGGCGTTCAGCCGCCTGGTGCTGGTCTCGGTGGTGCTGCCCCAACTGCAGTTCCCACTAGCTTCCCTGGCGCAGGTGGTTCCGGAAGCATCCCATCTGGCATCCCCAGCTTTGGAGGTGCCGTTCCAACACCCGGAAGTGGTTTCCCTGGAGGCAACGACGACTCTACTGGCGAAGATGCACCCGCCCAGACTCCCAGCGGCGGCAGCAACGGCGGCGGCTTTGGGGGTTTCCCCGGGCTTGGCCACTTCTTTGGCGGTGGCGGTAACTCCGGCTCCGACTCGCCCGCCCCGACTCCGAGCGGTGGCTTTGGTGGTTTCCCTGGTGGAAGCAACGGTGGCGCCGATGCACCCGTCCAGACTCCAGGCAGCGGTTTCGGCGGCTTCCCGGGAGGCAACGGTGGTTCCACCGGCGGAGACGCACCCATCCAGACACCTGGTTCGTCTCAGGGAGAGTCTGCTAATTTCCCTCGCAGCGGCGATGACTCAAGCGATAGCGAGTCTCCCGTTCAAACTCCAGGCAGCGGTTCCGGTAGCTTCCCCGGGGGTAACAACGGCGACTCTACTGGCGGAGATGCGCCCGCCCAGACTCCAGGCAGTGGCTTCGGAGGTTTCCCAGGCTTCGGAAACGGTGGACACGGCGGAAACGGAGGAGGCGATGGTACTGAAGCTCCCGTTCCTACGCTCGTTCCTACTCCCGGCAGCGGCTTTGAGGGACCTGGTACTGATAGCGGTGCTGTTCCTACCTTCGTCGCCGGACCCGGAAACGGTTTTGGTGGTGGCAACGCTGGCTCTACCCCTACCCCTGGCTCTGGTGGTAACGGCGGTGCTGAGGCACCTGTTCAGACCCCAGGCAGCGGAAGCGGAACAGGCAGCGATGGTCCTATTCCCACTTTCGTTGCCGGCCCAGGCCAGAGCTTCGGTGGCGACAGCAACCAGAACTCGGGCTTCCAGACCAAGACTCGAGGCTCAATGTAAAGGGTTCCATGCTAGGATGTGTTAGGATTTTGATGGATGTACTGAAGGAATGGAAAGGGGGACGGTTCAATATTCCTATAATTCTGTGGCTGAAAAGCAGGTCTTGGGCCCTTTTTTATGTATCTACCTCCATGGCAGCGCTTGTCGTTGTCAATAGAGCAATTTTGGCGAGCATATCCTCCTTCCAGTGCATGTAATCTGTGCGTTTAGCTTCGCTGAGAAAGTCGTATTTGTCCTGGAACATAGTGTCTGCCTTTTTGACCTGCATCTTTGGTATGGTCTCTTCGTCAAGCATTTGAACGTCCTCAAGTTGACTTCTCTGTGTGAGCTTAACAACGTCTGCGATGCCTTGATACCAGTCGCCTGTGAGCCATGCCCGTTCATTGACTTTAGCAACAGCGTCGTCGAAATCCTTGGACTTGAGGTTGGTCCAGCCTTCCCAAGCATTCTCCTCTAGCAGGTTCCTGATGACAACTTCCTGTCGTGCTCTGGTGAGCAAAGCGAGGATGTCCTTTCGTAGTGGGACATATCCTTCCCGATCAATGCCTTCTCCAGAGGCAAGAGCCTTAACCCGCATGGTCACAAAAAAGTAGATTGCGGCAAACAGAGCTGTAACGTTTTGAAGAGCCCATTCGTCTTCTGTTCGGCGGCCTCCAGGCGTCACTATAGCCTCCATGCCAGCCAAAATCGTGGGAGCGAGCTTCTTGTGGTCCGTTTCTTCACATAGGAATCGAGTCGCTGGCTGAATCCATGGATGAAGACTATGACCAGCGACAAACGCTTCTTTCTTGGCCGTAGATTTTGTTGGGGTTCCAATTTCTCCTTTTGACGGTGTTCTCCATTGTGCGAGACTCTGGTCCTTGGTTGGTGTTCCCCTTGATGGCAATGGTCGTGATCCGGAAGCAGGTGAACCTGCAGCATCGCGAAACCTCGAACTCGGTGTTCTTGTTCGTCCTGCAGCAGCCCGACTCGGAGTTGAGGCACTGCTAGGTAGAATATTATCAAGATGAGCGTAGAGCCGCTTGTAAATGCGAGGCGGGATTGGTGGCCGAGGCTCGATAGGTGGAAGATCGAGGGTAATTTTCAGGCTACCATTATTAGTTTGCATAACTCGAATCAATCGAAATGATCACATACCGGTCGCAAGCTATGTTTGCGCAAGCGTACAATCTGGCAATCTCTTCCTCTGCCTTAAGGGTGCTTGCCCGATGCCGGGACTGAGCAAGCAGTGAGCCCGCAAGTTCTACAAGGGATGGAGGTAAATCAGAGCCATATGTTGGCATTAGTGAGAGCAATGCCTGCTCAATTTGACGACTCATGATGATGACTTTGACTTTTTGTGGCGGTGAAGGTCGATGTAGCTCGTGAAATGGGGGAATCAATCTTCGGAAGTTGAGAACGCGGTCAAGAACGAGACGCGTTACGTAGCGGTCGTTTCTGACGCCTGGTCACGAGATATGGGGCCATCTAATTAACGCGTCCCCCGCCAAATGACTCTCCCCGTCGATCCCTTGGTAAGACAAGGAATGGAGATGAGACTGTAGGGATTGAAAGAAACTCCCATGATAAAAACTAGTGGAAGATTGAGTTGGCTGAGATGTAAATGTGCCTGTTCGAGACCAATTCCAGAAGCTCTTAAGGTTATATCTACATACCTCTACTTCTCAAAGAACGATCTAGCCCAGGGCATTGAAGAATTCCATCGAGGCCATGGTAAGGAGCCTCCAAAAAATGCCCTCCTAGTTAAGCTTTCAGTGGTTCCTAGCGGCGCGGGCACCCCTGACAGCCTCCAGTCCAGGCCAGATTGGGCCAGATTCGTTGCTGGGTCTTCGTAGAACCTCACTCCTTTATTAAATTCGCTTCGCCCAACCGTCAATTGTCTTTTAATATCTGCATCGCGCAAGTCTAACCTCTTTGCTCCTCCTCCATAACAGACGCGCCAGGTATCAAACACAATGCGCACCGGTGCTTTGCTCAGCGTCGCTTTTGCGACCACCGTCTTTGCTCATGGCAACGCTCACTCCCAGAAGCCGGTAGTCGATCCCAATGCCGACTGGATGACCAAGCACATGGCGGGTATGTTGCTCTCTGGGTTTCTACACAATGCGCTGGAACTATACTAACCCACATTATCACAGAGGAGCATCATGTGCAGGGCTGGGACGCCGACTCCTTCTTCACCCTCCACGACTACAACAGCGACGGCTGGTGGCAAGCTGCTGAGCTGATGCAGACGTACGGTCTCTTCGACGAGTCAAACAAGGGCATGGATGAGAAGCGAAAAGACGAGGTCCGAGATATTCTACTAGGCCTCCTCGATAAAGATGGCGACGCCTCAGTCAGTCGCAAGGAGTGGACGGACTTTATCGCCTCGGGCAAGACACTCCCCGACCTGAACACCGGTCCTGGACACCACGGTGACGACGAGTATGAGTACGAGATCCACCATTGGGAGAAGTACCACGACGACGACACCAAGCTTGAGGACCTGACACATCCCGAGGATATCGAGCACTTTAAGAAGCATGACGAGATGGAGGATGCTCAGGACCGTCTTGAGGCCATGCAGAAACTCTCCATCGTCGAAGCGAACATCCCCCAAAAGTTCCGACGATCTTAAACCGTGTAGATGATAGTAGACGACGACTCGAATTGTATTTTACCTAGAATACCATGACTGGGGCAGGGACTCGGGGTGGGATAGGGGCGTATGACATCATGATGGATGAACTGTATGTACTGAAATATTATTGGGATATGCATGATAGCTAGATCTTGTAAACATGAACATCAAAGACACAGTGCCAGACGCCTGGCGCAAATGTCTTGACCTGCTCGATATGCTCGACTTTTGCCGCTCGATTCTTACCTTTGCTCCAGTCGTCGAAGCGGCGCTGGATCTCCTGACGTCTTGTTTCGGTGTCGTGGGCACCGACGTTTTCGTGGAGATGCAGCCATGTCTCACTGGCTGGTGCCGAGATGTCCCACGTATCTCTCCAAGTTGGCTCGCTTGTGGGTAGAAAGCCGCAGTTGATGTGTCGTACATTCTGAGCGGTGTCGCGAGCTTGTAGCGATTGGATCCTTCCTAGAGCTTCCTCGTTGCTTTCTAGGAACACGATGATTTGCTCTCCGCCGCTCAGAATTTCTTCATTTGGCAGGGCGAGGTCTTTGCCTTGTACGATCCGTACGCTCCATCGATTCGCTTTGGCGCCGCGCCGCAACCCTTCGACGCTCCATGGGTTGATCTCCCAGCAGAGGACCCTCATACCAAGCCGAGCATATGAAAACACAAAGTATCCAATACCAGCGTAGAGGTCAACTGCCCATGAGCCACCGTCCTTCCTATCTTTCATATCCAGCAGTCTTGCTTTCTCCTTGACGTTACCCCGGCTGAACATTGTCCATCTCGGTGCCCAAGTTTGAAAAATTCCATTCTGCTTTGTCGAAACCCATAACGTCTTGTCAAAGTCTTCTTGGGAGGGTTCTTCTGCTGAGGCATCTGCAGAGCCAAAATCTCCAAAAAGGGTGCGCAACCCACTTGGGCTCCTTCTCACATTCTCGTCCGCATCCTCCCCCTCCTTATGCAGTGGGATGCCCTCATTTACAGCAAGATGTGTCAATTTCTCTTTTGACTGTGTTGAAAGCTGTTCCAGGATCCTGGACCAGAGCTGCTGTTGTGCGTCTTGGCCAGCGTTTTGCAGAGCAGTAGTCCAGGGTAGGGATGTGAAGCTTCCTGTGGGCAGTAGGGCCATGGGTTCATAAATCGTGAAGCGCTTCGGTGCGCTGTTTAGAAGATCGTCTTTCCATGTCGAAGTTGTCTCTATACTGGAAAATGTAACTGATTCGAACCAGTCGCTGATGGCATTTTGAATTGGGTTTCCTTTGGGAGCTTTTTGTTTAGGCATGTTGGTGGGAGGTGGAGTTTAAAACATGGTCCACAGACGCTGGAAGGGATTAGATGTTAACGATCAAGGTGAATGGCTCATCAAGGTTTCCACGCTGTGAACTGGACGACGAGAAATCATAATTAATTACTTATCGAGAGCGTTGCATAACCATCAGCATTCACTAATGCAAAACAGGGGACATTCATTTTGTGCTCATAATTGATATAACGACTCTACCCAAAAACCATAATCATCCATTCCTGTTTCCCACAAAAGTCACCTCGAGACCATGGGTATTTTGACCCTATGCTATTCTACATGCAACACTATGCCATTAAGTCCGTTATGCGTATACGATGCTTCATCACAGGAAGTAATCACCAGGACCCCTCCTGTTTGCTGGAACGTGTCTCTGATCGTCAGGAACAGCAGAGAAGATGCTAAACTTAGGGTTCAGATCCTTGTCCACAGCCATGATAGACGCGACGTTACCGCAGCGGTAGCAGTAGTTGGGTGCTGACCACACGGTCACTACTGAGTTCTCGGGGAAGTGATACTGTTGATCGTTAGAATAACCCTTGTTAGGAGGAAGCGACATACCTTGTAACCCTCGTTGACGAGCTGATGAGCTCGAGCAATCAACTTCAAACCGTTGACATGATTAAACTCGGTTGCAACCTTGTCTCCGAACAACCATCCAGCACCACGAGGGCTGATGGCCCATGTTTCGACATCTTCTGGATCCGACCAAACCAGGTCGCAAAATGCACCCTCGTGGGGAATCTCTTGCGCACGGGCGACAACTCGGATCTGATCGATCGTCCTAATCTCGGGACTCAATCCTCCGTGGACACAGAGAATCTCACCGTCGATAATGGCAGCAAGAACGAGGAAATCGAATACGTGACAGCAGGCCTTCCAGACTGAGGCGTTGCCATACTTTTGCTGGCACTCCTCGTAAAATCCGTACACCTGGGTAATCTGTCGCGATTCGTGGTTACCACGAACGAGCACTATTCTGTCAGGGTATCTGTAAAATACGATTAGCGAAATCCGCGGAACCTTTGTCCGCGATGCTTACTTCGCCTTCAGGCACATTAGTAATGTGAATGTCTCCAGACTGAAGTATCCTCGATCCACGAAATCTCCCAGGAAAATGTACCGGGTATCAGCGCTCTGACTTGTCGAGTTTACCGTGACGCCAGAGTCTAAACGGTCTGCCATAGTCGCATCAGGATCCTCATCTGCGTCGCCTCCCTCGGTCTCCTCCGCGCCGCTGGACGTCGCATTCTCGCCTGAAGCCTTTATCTTCTTTCTCAACTTTGGGTTTGTAATCTCCGTAGGTGGCTCGATATCGTCTGAGGTTATAACTGTCGTCGAGGTCTTAGGCGCCTGCACGTTGGACTCGCCTGGCATACCACCAGATACTCGGAAGAGCTCGAGAAGATCGTAGAACTGGCCGTGGATATCGCCGCATACGGTAACAGGGGTGCAGACCGGCTGAATGTTGGACTCTGGAGCACCAAGTCAGCAAAAATCGCACATCAACAGACAGTCTGGAGCTCTTTACCTTCCATCAGAATCTCCTTGACCTTCTCGCACAATTCCTTCATAGCCCGCTCGGGCAGATAGTGGCACTGCTTCGCCTCTTCAAGCCACTCATCAAGTCCAGCATTGGGCCCCAAGTTCGCAGGGCCCGGTCGAGGTACGCTTGAAGCCATGATCAAGCATGCCCCGTCGAAAGAAGAAGGAGGAAGATGACGGCGGGGAAAGATATATCAGCCCAGCGAAGCACTGCACTGCGATGTGGTGGTACACACACGGAACGAATGGGGGTGGGGCTTGGGCTTAGGTAGGCTTGGATGGAGGGGTGTGATAGTGAAACGCCGGGAATTCTTCGGCCGTGATAAAGAGACCTGTAGAGAGTAACTTTGCAGGGCATGCACCTGCTTTTTTTGTTAGTATTTATTGCTTTTATCTAATCTCATTCCAACGCTCTTCTCAATTACCTCACAGTTATTGTCTTGATCTTAAAAAGAACGCCACCCGTACAATAGAGACAACACGTGAGAAGGTTCATCTTTTGGTGGATAATCGCATATCTCTCCAAAAACGCCCCACCGTCACTGGCGGGGCATCAAGGCCGCGACTCATCGAGCCTTACAAGTTTCGTGGTCGATCGATTAGCCACTCACTCGAGCCTTGCGCAATATCGACGCTACAGTATTGACAGACACTATTTGCGGTATGCGAAATGTCAGCTCAAGCACCGCAAGTCCTGTCTCGACGGGCAAACGGATCTACTCCGGCGCCAGCGAGTCAGACCTCAGAATCAACAAAGGTGATTCACCCATGACATTATTGATATGGCGACTTGAATATCTGACTTTTCTCAGGGGAAGGGGTCGCACGAGAATAACGCTCACGGCAGATCTAGGGGTAGAGGCTCAAATGCAAGATCTACTGAGGCAAACAAGGTGAGATCTTTGCAGGTTATGTGGAATGATATTTGAGTCTGAGATTAACCATGTCGAAGAATGCGAACGATGGAGAGACCCCTAAACCCGCCAAAACCAAGGCTCATAATGAGGGCGAAAAACTTGTGATACGACGTCTGCCTCCTGGAATGACCCAGGCAGAATTTGTATCAATTCTTGGAAGTGAATGGGAGTTGGGTAAGGGCAGGGTTGACTGGTTCTCCTTTGCAGGGGGGAAGATTTCTACCGAGTATGTTGCAGAACACTCACTGTGGATACTTCATTTTTGCTAACTTGACTGAAAGCCCCTCGAAACCTTCTCGACCAGGCCGTGCCTATGTTCATGTGATGAGAAAGGACGACATCTTGGCTTTGAGCGAGGTTGTGCGAACTGCTGTCTGGGAGGATGCAAAGGCTTCTTTCAACAGTCCTTCTTTGATCGGCCCTCCCTCAGTTGAGTTCGCCATTTATAAAAAGGTCCCAAGCAACAAGAAGCGTACCGACGCACGTCAAGGAACCATTGACCAGGATCCCGAATTTATGGCTTTCCTGGAAGAACTGGCTAACCCAGCGCCGCCGAGGGAGACCATTGAAGGAGAAGAGGGCGATGACCTTGGCAAAGCAGAGGCGAAAGTCACTACTACGCCACTTATTGAGTATCTTAAAGAGAAGAAAGCGAACAAGGCTAAGGACGGTGCATCTTCCAAAAACTCGAAGCAAGGACAAGGTGATTCTAGGGGTGGAAGGGGGAAGAATGCATCCAAGGACGACGACTCAGGCAAGAGGAAGGGCAAGGACTCCAAGGCCGAGAAAGCAGAAAGGGCTCCTAAGGAGACTGTCAAGATTCTGACCAAGAAGGCCAATACTGAGCAGAACGCGGAGGCTTCTAAAACCAATGCCAAAAGAGAGACCAATGACTCCAGTGCTCAGGAGGCAGCCCCTAAGAGCCGACGGGCAGGAATCTTGGCCGCTGCAAGGATCTTACAACGAGACCTTGGACTCAGCCCTGGAAGTGCGCATAGGAAGGCACGTCAAGACGCTGCGAAGGCAGACGCAGACGCGAAGACCACACCGACAAAGGAAAGCACGGCTTCTACAGATGCGAATGCCAATACTTCTGAACGTCCAGCTTCACCCGCCAAATCAAACGAAGCTGAGGCTCCAGCAGCAAAAGGCCGAGCAGGCGCTGCGACAGGAAACAACAAACCACAGTCGTCAAACCGCAGGACCCGAGGCGGAAAGAACTCCGAGAAGAACAAAGAAAAGGAGAAGGACAATAACAAGGATAAAGAGAAGGAGAAAACTAAAGATGGGCAGAGTCAGGCCCCTGCTAACCCTCCGATCGTCCTCCTTAAGAAGAAAGGTAACGAAGCTGAGTCTACCCAAGCGGCGAAACCAGCAGCTACCACATCGCAACCCCCAACTTCACAGGGAGGTAGATCCAAGGCAGAGAATGCAGGTGGCGCCTCCAAGGGTGGTTCTAACAAGCCAGCCAATGCGCAGAAAAAGTCTCCTGCTGTTTCTCCTGATGCTACTCGTGGTTTTGTCAAGCATGCCAACCCTTCTCAAGGTGTTACTGAGGCACTCCTCAAGCAAACTCTTGAAACCTTTGGAACAATCACATTCGTGGAGATCGACAAGCGCAAGGGCTTCGCCTATGTTGACTTTGCCGAGCATGAGGGTCTTGTAAAGGCCGTCACGTCGAGCCCCATCACTGTTGCTCAAGGCACCGTGCAGGTTCTGGAGCGCAAGGACAAGAAGCCGACCAACACGAACTCGACCACAACTGCGGCACCGGCAGCCGCCGGACCTGCTGCTTCTGAGAAGTCGTCCGGCAGAGGCCGACGTGGACGAGGCGGAGGCGGCAAGGCAAAGGAATCAGGTGCCAACAACCAAGGCGCTGCAGCTGCTCCCACCTCGACTCCAGCAAACGGCGGCGGCTGAGACTACGAGTGTTATGTAGACTTTTCTCGAACATCTCACTTTGCTAGCGAGCCCGGTCTGTCCGGTTGTGCCGCTGTTTCCTGAGCCCATCGCCAACTCCAACTGCTCTATAAGTCCAGCTCTACATGGTGCATGGACAAGATGCAGCCAAGTTAGCAGACAGGACATGAGATTGAGGGAGGCCGGGCATTGCAGATTGCAGGCAGACAAAAGACCGACTGAGCTCTGGCCTTCCTGCTTCTATCCCGCAAGGGGACATTGCGAGTGAACATTGCGGCTACGAATCTAACAAAGAGTCGATCTTTGATAGATACATACTCTAACAGATAGTACCGATTGAGGAAATGTGGGCAACAAGGTTGCCAGAGACGAGGAGTGATTAGGTATGCTAGGTTTAGAAATCGAGACATAGACATACGGACTTTCCCTTTCACCTTTTGTGACAATGAATGATTTGAATCGCCATTTGATCTTTCTTTGCAGCTTTATATTAAAAACCTGGCTACAACTACAGAGTCATTCTAAACACGATGCAAGGTCGTCGTTGCCAGGAGCAGTTGCACAAAACATCACTACGCCAGCACAGGCGACCCTAGCCGTTGCGAGCCCTCTAAATCGCGCACCCCCTTTTTGCCATGTGTTCTGATAGAATGGGTTTGTTGAAAGTATGTAGTCTCGTAGGTCACTCCCCGAGTTGCCTCCATGAGGCATATTCGTAAATACTGCAGAGGATTATATATGTGCAGTTTGAGGGCGAATGGTGACTATGATGAAGCCGCGAGGCAGCCGTAAGTTGTTTTGTATTGCTACATTTGCCATATCTTTGGCTGAACAAGAAAATCTGTTCACTTTTGCCTCTTAAAATTTAGTCAAGGATCATTATTCCTCGTGGTAAAACACATTAACAGAATATACCTCCTGGATCAAGTGTTGGGAGTGGTATCCCTTCATGATCATGGCTTAGAACTCGAGGAAATTCGACCTCATGGCATATCCAAGACTCACAAAGGAGGAGAAAGAATGGATGTTTAAACAGGATATTCAAATCAAGGTATCTACTACTACTACTTGCTACTAACTATTTTAAAACTGGGGGAATCGTTCCTACACAGGCTGTTGGACCTGCATCCTGTAGCAACCGCAAAACAAATCTATCTGTAATAAACAAGGGGTAAATAACAAAATCAAATGTGTATCTCGAAAAGAAAAGAAAAATAAAAAGAAATCCAAACAATCCAATCCCTCTGAGGGAACACCTTTTTTGAAAACCCCAAAACACTGAATACTGTACTTTTTGGTATCCAAATCCCAAAATTGCGCCGTTCCTATATCTTTTCAAACCCGAATCCTTAGCCCTATCGCTGAAATCGCTCCCACTGAAACCATGACAACGTACAACAACAATGCTAGAACAAACCCAACTGCAATCGCTTCGCTTTGAGCAAAAACCTTCCTTGCATGCGCCTTTGCGTCCGTAAACCATAGCGTCTCTCCCACGCTCCGACGAGCGGCCCTGAGCCCAGGCAAATTATCCATGCTCAACACGTTCGTTTCTTTGTGATAATCCAACAACGTATTGTTTTCGACTTGCTTTCCCACCCACATATCCATGGTGGGCCGCTCTTCAAACACAGCCAGTTCGTTTACTTGGCCATCCACACCCTCTTGAAGGACTTGCTCCATAGGCACGTTCTTCTCAGATGTCTTGTCAGGTGCATAAAGACCCCTCTTCACCCGGGGAACACCGAAGCCGCAGCTTGTCTGGACTTCAAAAACATCTGCCACAATGACAGCTCTAGCGCCATCAAAAGTTGACCGCTTTCCTTTGGCAATGCGGCGGACCAGACCAGGGAAGGCTGGATCATCCCATTCGACAATCTTGGACCGACAGAAGAAGCGACAAATCCGAGGGGCAGGACCAAAACTCATAAACATCAAACACAGGCGGCCATTATCGTATGAGTGGGCAATAGTCTCACATCCGGAGCCAGTACGGTCAATGTAAGCACACTGGTTGGGTCCCAGAATGGCGAAGTGCGAATCCGTCAGGCCTTTGGGGGAGACATTAATATGAGACCCATGAGTTGGTGCCGACCCTGTGAAGAAGACAGGTTGCTGTTGCACCCAGGCGGCGAGGTCCTCGGATATGGAAGGGTAGAGCTTCATGGCGATGATGTAAACGTATGATATGAAAAGCAGATGCCTCAATCAACTCGATTGAGGTCTGTATGTAACTGCAAGCGCCAACAAAAAAATAAATGTAAGTCTAAGTTGGAATGCTGCGAGTGAGATTAGAAAACCTGTGGGGGTTTAAATATCTCGGCCGGCGTCGGTAACCCATATCCATGCGGGGGAATGGTGTCAATTGCAGACTAGGGCCTAGAAAGGACGGGTTCTCCCTTTGAATTGAGTCATAATAGGAAGGTGGCCTGGTTGGAGTCCGATCGTCGGTGACAATTGGGAGAGATAAGAGGTGGACCTTCATAAGAAGCCCTACCTACTAGGATATTACTCCCTGAGTAATTCAGAGAGTGCGCTCCTGTGAACCTTGGCAAGGTCCTCACAAGCATTTTGCTCTTGACCTGTAGCACATAGACATTGAGCCAATGGCTGAGCCACCGTCAAGGTGGTAGGTCAAACGAGACAAGAGAATGATTAGTTAGGGATGGGGTAGGCATGGTAAGAACCATCCTCATACCGCTCATCGTCGTAAGCGCTGCTGTCGCTGCTGAAGTGGCCACCGACAATGCTGGCCGTGCGAGGGACATTAGAATAAGCCCCGCTTGACACAACACTGGGGGCTTTGCGTCCTGTTGCCATATGGCCGTAAGCGTCAAAGTCGCTTGAAGGGGCTTCATAGCGAGGAGACCAACCTCCGGGACCCCATGGCTCGATGAAGCTGGTTTGACGAGGTGCCACGGCAGGGCGCTCATCAAACCGCTTCGACAAGCGTTCCTTGGCCTCAAATCTGTCCTTGTCCTTGGGCTTGTCGCTGCGCTGTCGTCCCCGGTCCTCACGGTCACGGTCGCGGCGTTCGCGCTCCTCCCGTGGACGATCCTCCCGGTGACGCTGCTCACGATGCTCACGAGGGTGGTCCTCGCGAGTGTTGTCCTCCCGCTCGGAGTGGTGGCGGTCCTCACGTTCACGATGACGAT
>JAASAY010000564.1:0-86343 GCA_014822085.1 Fusarium stilboides
GCATCACCCTCACCCTCACCCTCACCCTCGGCTGCAGGAGCGTGGAACCACCTGTGCGTTAAGAATTTCTTTTTCCTATCCAAATGTCGGTAGTTGTCACCAAGTTAGAGAGCAGCCGCTTGACCCTAGTATCACATTTTCACACCCATTTCGTAAAGTAATTTCTTTTTCTTGCTGGCCTTTGAGCAAACTGAGTTATTACCGCTTCGTCAGTGTATCCCGTGGCCGGTACGACGATGCATGAGTCTGTAGTAACATCGTTATTTGCTTTGCCCATAAGAACGTTGAAAAAATGTGGACCTTTAGGAAGCAAGTGTGAGCTCAAGTGGCCAAAGGTGAGGCTGGCTGGACCAAAGAGTAATCGTCCAGTGTCAATCCTAGCAAATAGTTCATCGAGAACACCAGGTAGTCAGTTTTCGGAGCGGGTTGAGCAGGCAATAGTTGCCAACAACAGAAGCCTGCCAATGGCTGTTCTAGACGTCGGTGTGTCCTGGTGTCTTGCCAGATATATTCATCCAAATGGTGTTTGGTAGGAACGGTATGGTTGATATGAGCTCGGGCCTCAGCGCCATCCCGCTTCCTAATTCTCACTGAATTCTTAGTCTGAACCATAATAATAAGATCTTGACTCAGTTGGAACAGTGGCAATGCTCAATGACAAGCGGCGCACGGAGCCCAGGTTCGCCATCACCTGGAGAGGTCTTGAGAAGTATCTTCCACGTGGATTGACAGACACAATCCTGAGGAAATGGTCTGTGTAAAGGCCGTGCGGATTAGTTGACATGTAATGTCAAAATGCTAAAACCGAACTGATAACAAGTATCAGCTTATCTTCAACGCAGACTGTAACTGTCCTAGAAAGTTGCTGTCGAGGTATCGTTCGAACGATATCGATATCTCGTATCATACCCTGCCCTGTATGGATGAACACAGACTAGACAGAGGAACGCAGTAAACACCCTAACATCGTCCCGTTCCTTTAGGCATATTGAGCTTTGGAAGAGTTTGACTCGTGTAGACCGAGGTCCCTTAGTTTCCACTCAATAGATCGTCAACATGGATGGATGCTGGAGGAGCATCATGAACACAAACCGACCACCAGTTCATATCATCGCGGCATGATCTCGCGTCATGCTGGGGTGTGATATGAAACCTTCGAGAAGTCCCAAGGACATGGTCGGCGGAATGGCCAGTCGGCGCGGGCAAGGGACGTGGTCTAGCGTTGGTCCCGGGATGATACCCTGCCGGGGCACCCTGGCCTCGAGCTGATTTCCAAGTGCCTCCACACAGCTGGTCCGTCATTTTACCTTTGAGTATGGCAATGTTGTATTGACTCGTGGCCAAGCGGGCCATTCATATCCTGTAAAGTCACTGCACATGTCGAGATACCGATGAGCAGCTCAGTACGTACTCTCTCAAGATGATATTGAAACGCTGTCGACCATGATTTGCAATTTTGACAAGCAATCCCAGCTCTTTCCAAAAGCCATCTGTGGAACCGACATGGTGGTATCCCCACTAGTCTTGGTCGAATGCATGAACGCATTGGAATGTCGGGTTTTCTGGGGACGATACTGTTGATCAAGTTTCGGATGTTTTATTACCCTCAGATGATGCAGCAGTACAAAGGTCGTAATCGAGTGCTAGACGATACTGGCCCAAGACCAAGAGATTCGCCACGACGACACCACCTTCATGATAGGACGACTGGACGAGTCGTCTACTGTACGGCGACTAATTCAAGGCAGGTTTTGATCGAGCTGAACCATTGACCAGGC
This sequence comes from Fusarium stilboides, assembly GCA_014822085.1. Lineage (NCBI taxonomy): Eukaryota > Fungi > Ascomycota > Sordariomycetes > Hypocreales > Nectriaceae > Fusarium > Fusarium stilboides. Next base: position 1,779 of record JAASAY010000564.1, read on the forward strand.
TGTGGTCAATTGACGACTAAGTAGCGGGACGAGAACACTATTTGGGACTGGCCAACACGAGACGAGCTAAGTCTTGCCCACCCAACCTCCAACTCAGGTGTATCTGAGTCTGCGAGGCGATCTTCCAGAATCATGCCAAAAGATAGGGCCCCACGCTGAGCGTCCTAAACACTGATTCGCTCGAAAACTGTATTTGGCCGGGCTGAAATCCGGGGAGCGTCCCAAGGGCCGGACGACAGGGATAGTTATAGCCTAAGTCTCCGGGGGACCTTATCAGCGAGACTCGCTGGCCACACGGCTACGTATCCGGGCCGTTGCCAAATCTCCAACGAGTCCCGCCAGTCCATCTAGAAGAAGGGGGACCCCTGACAGAGTGGATACGTCCAGCACCCCTGACAGACCGTCCATCAGGGTCCCATTCAGTGCTGTACCCAGGTAAAGCCAAGCATCTCGCTTCCAAGAGACGCTGTGCCGGGACCTCATGATGGTACATACTGACAGGTGAATCGAAAGGTGCAATTTTGGGGGATTACAGCCCCAGATTGACTGCGCGGGCCGAAGTGTCCGCTTCAATCATTAATACCCACTCGAGGGAGCATTGAGCGGAAGAATGCTCGAATAGACGGAATCAATTGCAGGACCGGTGGTTGGAGCAGAGAGGCAAAAGAAATTTTCGACATGAGGTCTTCTCGCGTATGTCGTATGCCCTGGCATCCGCGGACGCGGGATGAGATTCCCTTGGCCCTCAGTCTGGGGTGGCACATCAGTTGGTGGCAGGTTCGGAGCCAACTGAATCCAGCACGTCGGATCCTCTTGTTAGCTGCTCACTGCGGATCTTTAGGTAAGACTCGGCCAAGCTCGCCCATCTCTACCAGCTGCAGCACCACCAGGATGTGCACAGCCGGCTCCGCGACACCCAGGCCTAGCACTAATAACACGATGGAGCTGTTGCTATGCCCTCAATGTTCAGGGCCTGTACCATCTTGTGGCCTCTGCACGACGGCGGTGTCGATAGCTTCAGAGCACGTTCCCAGAGACTTATGATGTGGAGAGGTTGACGGCCGCCCAAAGGTCCGCGAAGAGGATCAGATCAGTGGAGCTGATCATTCAAGTCCGTCAGTCAGACAGAGTCAGGCAGACTGTCAAATGGACAAGAACCATCGAGGGTTCAATGGCCAGCAATACGATGCTTGGTACGTAATTGATGGCGATTGTTAATCCGCCGAGAGGTTTCCGGGCAGATCACCATGGGCTAAGCCCGAATGCTGGATGTACCAAGGGAAAGATGTGCCTATGAACCGTCATTGGGGCAAAACAGACCTTGCCAACATCTATTGTCTTGTCGCAACCTAAGTGAGCTCCCAGTTAAGGTGGTAAACAATTGTTGGTGAGCTATATGTGTGATACATACATATGTATGTGATTTATGTGTGATGATGTACTGGGTAGAACAAACTGCGTGCCTACCTACCAACATGAGGTAGCGTCCATGCAAGAAGCTTGTTTGCGGCACGAAGCCACACGCGCTGCGAAACGGTTTGCGAAGGATTCATCCGTGTGGCGGCCACAACTGGTCGTTCCTGTTCCTGTTCCTGTTCCTGTTCCTGCATAACGGCGGCGGTCGCTTTTCAGGCCCTGCTGTAACTCTCTGCAGCAGACTGGAACGTTGTTATGCAAGGTACCAAGCAGCCAAAGTTGCCACTGCACGACAAGGGCCAACGAGGGCGTCGCTTTACTAACGCCAACCGGCCCCCAAAAACGACACCGACAAGCTACCCGAGCTGTCAATAGGACCTGGCTGGCACCCCAGAATCGTCAATTGCCCGGCTGTTGGAGGCGACTTCCAAGGGTAGTTTTCTCGGTAACCTAGGTGGTATGGAGTATTTCGGTTCGTCACAAAGCATCGAAAGGGCAGAGGTATCGCGCAGCCCAAAACCCATTGATGAACATTGTCCGTCGTTGATCAGGCTCCACGACGGAACTTTTACGTAGGTGCCGCTGAGGGCTTCAATTTGCGTTGGATATGTGCTTTGTAGACTACGTCGTTTTTAGTGGCGACGATCGACAACCGGCAGATGGTTGAAGCGTCCTTGACCGAGAGCCTGAGAAGGTTTGCTATGATAGGGCCAATATGATCTCGTCTAGCAGCACTGAGTGGATATCTCCATGGGTCTGCGAGAACGAGGAGACAACAGTGATTCGTACTTGAACGCACGTGCGGGCGCACGAGTGCATAAGCACAAGCACAAGCATCAGCACAGGGACACAAGACCGAGTCCATGTTTGGCCTAAAACATTAGGAAGATGGATCAAGCGATGGATGCTCCTGTGCATGTGTGAGCTAGGTGCTTGTGCATATGTGGCTTGCATCAGGAAATGAGATGTCGATTTGTGCCTTGTTTGTGCGTCGAGACGCGTTCAATGTGCTCTTTTGAGCATATGACCCACGCGCTATTCCACATAATGTCATCTTCGTATGCATTGTTCCTGGCTAATGCAACCCCAAAGCATAGCACCACCATCAGGCACAGCGACTTTGTGCATCAACTAGAGTTTCAGGTTTGGACATTTTCTTATGCCGACCAATAGGACACGACCCGGGGCAGTTTAGCCTGGCATAGTCGAACGGCCACAATTCGGTCGTGCCGTTCATAATGGGCATGGTTTGAGATTATTAGCTATCCACTCTGCACCCGTCCGCAACGTCGTGTCCTCAAGAGGGAATGGTTAAGTTCTTGTGGGTCGAACCACCATTCGGAATATTCGAGTCTGATAGTGAGGCGGGAGAGCGGGCAGAAACATTTGCATCAGAGACATCCAACCGAAGCCAAAAAAGGCAAGACAGATAGGGTCATGCCACATCTTTCTCGACGACAACGCTAAGACCGAGCGTGTGCCAGAGTACATGATTCGAGGTGTTGAGAACCCAAATTGTTTCACCTGTCGATGATAAGTTTGAAGATTGAGGGTCCCGCGCCGAGGCTTTGGGACCTTCTGGAACGTCGAACCTCCGAAGCCAATATTGCGGCCGTTTTCTGGGGCGGACGGTCGCATGGTTCTGTATCGACCTTCGGTCATCGAGTCTATTGTGAGCAACCTGGCAGTTGCTCCGATTGGGGTCCGTATCTGTTCGGTGGCATTTCCATCCTGAGCCAGGCGTTCCAGAGTATTGGAAACTATGGACATACCAAACCTAACAGGGTACTTTGCAGCCAGTATGATGGGATGACACTTGATGCTTGCTATTCTGAAGGACTCAAATTGCTGCTCGGTTGCCTTTCATATGCCAGATGGGGCGAGAGACATTGGCGAGATAGGGTCCTACGGGAAAACAAACCCTGGTCCCGGCTACCCGTTGAAGATTCTCATGGCCTAAATCGGGCTTTTGCTTCCTTTACGACGCCATAAGAGTGGCATGCGAAGCCAGAGAGTTGCGAAAAGAGACACGCGTATCCTGTGTGGATATCGTCAACACTGATCACGAGCGGAGCTTCATGGAGAGGAGATGCCAAAGTTCGGATGACAGCAGCTGAGGCATGAGAAAAAAGTAGCAGGGAATCGGATGCGTAGTGTGTCCCGGAACATCGTCGTGGAACCGTCCGTGTTAGTGCAGATCTCGATCTGAGTAGTTTTCACCATGTGGCCTGCCTGATCTGACTCGCTATGGACGCAATGGTGAGACGGACTATATCCAGCAAGCTGGAACAGGAAGGCCCTGTTCTAAGCCAGTCGACTCTGGCCCTTGGACTACCCTATCGTCATGGACATGTGTGAGGGCGGGGTTGAAGACGACACTCGTTTTTGGGAGTGGCGTTATGTTTGCTTTTCGCAGCTGTTATAGACCTATTGTCTAACGAAGTTGCTTGACTCAACGTCCTGGTCCAAACTCCATAGTCTGACTGCAAAGAGGCGCCATTGCAGCATGCTCCGCGCACTGGCTTCATCGTGCCTCATGGGGATCAAGGGGACCTGAGCCTATGGCGTATTTCGAGCTTGAGACACTCTTTGATCAAAGACAATGGAGAATCGAATCAGAGGACAATGAGGGCCCAAGACGAGAGGCGGGCCAGCGGCGAACTTGGAGTAGAGGCAGCCCGGTGCAGCCAGCGAACAGGCGCAATTGAACGCCCAGACCAGGCGGGACAAAGCAAAGAGCCAAGGTTCGATCGCGCAGGACCTTCCCCAGAAGGGCCAGAAGATCGTAGACCATTGGCCGGGTCGAGGGCCGGACAGTCGCTGGCTGCATTAAGGCTTCGGGGGCCCTGGATGGATGTTTAGGTTGCTGGGATTGAATCCTGGGAACTGTAGGATTTTTCTTTGACGTTACATTTAGAAGTTGTCTCTCCTTCCTCTGGACCCTTTTGCAATTTGACAGCCTATCACTAGCAGGGACGGCTGGCTGGGTCGCTCTTGCCCTTGTTTGGAAATGTCAAATTACCATAGGCAGTAGGTAGGTTATTCTCGGGGACGCCAGAGTAATTACCTAAGGCCTAGCAGGCGATTGCATGACTGAAGCAACGCTGCTAAACCCTTCAAATTCAACCAAGATAGGCCTCCAGCCGCAAAACGGACAACTTCAGACGTTATGGAGAAAGACCACCTCAAGATTTTAGTTCAAACGCTCTAAACGGTCAAACGCCTCCGCCCTGGCGAGACTCAGCCGTGCCTTGCGTAGAAAACCGAGTTGCCAACGTTGTCGTTGGTTCCTGAAGGACATAGACTTACGCAATGTAGGTGGTCAATCGTCATATTCTACGCCATACGCAATAGATCATCCACTATCCCCATCCACAACTGGCGCGGCGCCCACATATGGATGCTGGGTCGATGTTGGTGTTGCAGAAAATAATGTAAGCTTCAGCTCAGCTCAGGCCAGGTACGAGGTATAGTATCTCGTACTAATTTATGAGTCCAGGACTAGGACTAGGAACCTAGTGCAGCTTGCCCCAACTTGGTAGGTGCCGCTGGCGCTCCGTCCCGTTTTATGCAGAAGCCAGCAGTTGTGAGACGTCCGCTAACGTCAGAGAGCGCACCCGGGCTTGCCGCATAAAATTAATTCTGGTTTGATGGGGCTGTGTTATAGCCCGACCTTTGGTACCTGCCCTATTCTGGGCAACAGTAACAATTTGGTAAAATTGTTGATCAGTTTAGCGGCCCACATGGTAATTGCTTGTCTGTCTGTGCCTGTGCCTGAGCCTGAGCCTACCTATTCTTTTACCCAAGATGTGGTTTTAGTGGCATGACTATTAATCCTTTGGACATTGAGATGCTACGATCCCGCGACAACCTAACTTATTAGCTACTACAGCATACTAAGCACTTGACTCGGAAGTGGACCTGTCGCTGAACGAGAATAGCATCTTGACAAGCTGACACGGTCTATGGTATTGGATCCTTACAGCACATGATGCAAGTCGAGCTGATGATGCGAACTGGTTGGCAAGCATGCAGGCAAGCAGCCAGACAAGCAACCAAGGAAAGTGAAGCAATCAATGACTCGAAAGCAATCATGCCAAGTTTAGCAAACTGGGTTGGAAGTTGTCAACAATATGACAGCCACTCACTGGGCCAAACATCATCATCGCACACCAGTCAGTCTCAACAAAGGCTATTGTGTCATCAAGCCTTGGTTTCCGGTCGTTGTTTCAACTTAGAGCCGTATTGAACGATGATTGAGCAAGACCTCCACCAAACAAGCGTTGCGCTCCAGATCCCCATCCGTTCTTACGGGCTCTATGTCCAACCAGAGGCCGAAGCAACCCATCATCACAACAGGTTCCCTCCAGCTTGGGCTGCGAAACTATGACGGCTGTTGTGATGGGATAGGTGACGTCTGGCGCTCCACAGAGCCGAGAGCTTATACATCAAGCAAGAGTTTAGCTTAGGTCGAAGTGATCAACATGCCTATCAAGTCGACAACTGAAGCAGCGTCGCCTGTACCTTGCATTGGACGTCCGAAGATGCATCGGGTGGATGTGACACGACATAGCCCGACGAATGGTTGGGTGCATATCGGCGCCGTCGATATTGCAGGTGCACAAAACAGTTCTGAGTGGACAATGATGAATTGTGCACGGCCAGGACCCATTATGAACCTGCCCAATCTTCATTATTACACTGCCTTAGCTTGCATGTTATTTATTATTCTGTTACATAGAGCGAGGCGCGGCGAATCGAATGCACGCCGATGCACGGCGACTCGCGAAGGCACCACCCTATCAGTGAGCGGGATTATGCAGCCCTTGTGACGCGGTTTGCGGTTTGCGTGCCACCTGGGGATAGGGAGGCCGCTCATGGCGAGTGGCATTGCACCATGGCGCGCCTTGGCTGGGGTCATGGCATAACTCGCAGCGCGTCTGGCATCCTGAGATCCCCACTGGTGGATGATAAGAGGACGAGTTTGCGGCGTGAAAGCCATGCAAACGAATGGAAGGGATAAGACGAGGGATGAGGAGAAATGTGCGCGATGAGATGTGCTCATCATCAATGGCGGTTGTGGCATTCATTCCGTTCGTCGGATATCTGATTTCACTAATTGATGGAGGGCTGGATTATGCTGTGCCGGACTGGAAAATGAATGAATTGTGGGTGATGAGCACATACACATCACGCACTACGCGCGTACTAGAAAAATGAAAAAATGACGGACGGCACAAAGAGACACGAAGGGCAAGACATGGGAACTTGTGCACACTCGCACAGGTCTTGCACAAGCGACCGAGGGACCCTCTATTGCGAGCTTTTGGCTCTTTGGTGCCATCCACACATCCTTCGGCTTCCACATCCACATCCTTATCCATATCCATATTCTCATCCATACCTTATCCACTACTTTATGGCCGAGCTCTTTATTCAGTCGGGGCATGGGTCGTTGCATTGGTACGGGACTGGATAGGCTTCGGGGGCTGCTCTCATACCGCGGCGGGCCATCCGGCGACGGATAGGCTCGAGGTTCCTAGCAGATACCGTCCAGAATTAGAAAAGCCCAGTGGCTGCGCCATAGTGGTGTGGATGGGAACCGTGGCCCCATGGCCCTGTACTGGCAAGACGGCGGAAGACATCCATGGGCTTAAGGTAAAAAGACCAGGGACGCCCAGGCCCGCACCTGATGTTTCCCTTGCCCCAGACATGACTTGGGTGCTTGGACAGGGGTCCGGGGGCTCTCTGCCGTCTGGTCCGCCGCTGGGTAGATTGTGGGTATTGAGGGCGTGCATGGGCGTGGACAGATGGTAACTGACAAGGCCATAAAGTGAGGGTAGTGGATCCAAAGAATGGGATGTGGTGGTGGTGGATCAAGATCCACAGCTCCCTGACCCTGGCTCCCTCGAGTGAGACACGACATGGAGGGTTTTCTAACTGCCTATCGAGCACATCTGGTGTGTATACGCCAGGCCTCGTCGTCAGTACTTATCACTCCACGGTCCCCGTGCTTGTTCATCTTTCGTTTCCCTCCTCATAGAAAGGTATGATCGACAACAGTGACGGATCTGTGTAATACTCTTTTCTCTTTATTGCCAGGTTCTTCCTTCTTTTGGAATTGTTCTTATTTGCCGGATATCCTCGTTCGAGAGTCCCTTCACATTCATTATAACAAACATCTTGCGGCACTCTCGATATACTTGATAACTCTCTTGCTCTTGCTTCAACTTGACTTGAGTGTTTACATGTACAACCAGAACATCCCCAACCAACGCACCTAATACCCCGAGTCACAACTCGTTGTCCACTCTCTTGAACAACACAAAAGAACCGATCACCACACCATCTTTAGGCCAACTGCCAGTGAACTTGACATCAATACCAAACCAACTCAACTAATATCTAAACGACAACACTAACACCAGAGCCAACTCTATCAAGGTTTGTGGAATCCTTGGAATACCAGACTGGCTGGACATGACTGCGCGGGTGGCTAACACGATGTTGAGCAGAAATGGATTCCACAATGATGCCCCAGGCCATTGGCCAAGCTCCCTTCTATTTCTACAACCCAGAGTCCAAGCATGATATGCGACAACACTTCCCTCAGCAGCAGATGCACATGTATCCCATGGTGCCTACTCTGCCTTCAACCCCAGTCTACTCTCGACCTGGTTCAGCCAACAACTCTCAGCCTCCCACTCTGTACAGCAATGGTCCTGCCGTCATGACTCCTACTGCCTCGCCTCAGCCCATGTCGCATAAGCCTGCCATCCTGCTGGAGAACGAGCTGTACGAGAACTCATACTTCCCTTCAACACCGCCTCTGTCTACCTCTGGCAGCACCATTGGCAGCCCCAGCGCCTGCGAGGTGCTCCAGACCCCCATGAACCCCATGTTCTCGGGTCTTGATGGCCTTGACGGTTTCAAGGAGAGCCTTGAGCCTGCTGAGACAACAGTCCTTGACTGGTCAAGCTGTGGATCTCCCCCAATGACGCCTGGTAAGTTCACTATTTTAGCATCCCCTACATCTCGAACTCTCCCATACGTGTCACGAATGGGATTGCATTACACACCAAACGACAATGGCATTGTGCCGCGAGCTCGGGCTTGAGCCTATTTTTGGGTTTGGTTGCGGGAAGTTGGTGGTGCTGACGTTGGCTGCCGCTTCCTTGACCCAATCACCATCTGAGGCGCAGGCCTGCAGTGCGCTGTCATAGCACCTGAATAGTGGAGCATTTACGGGAATGACCTGATAGAGACTAACTTTGCTTGGTAGTGTACCTTCAATCTCAACTCGGCCAGGTTCCCTCTCTTAGCAACACCGCCAGCGACCTCGTGTCCACACCGTCGCTGTCTCCTTCGCCTGCTCCCTATGCGCGATCTGTCTCGACTCCGGATTTGGACGTTGACTTCTGCGACCCAAGGAACTTGACTGTCGGTACCGGTAGCGCCATCAACACCTCCCTCGCCCCTGAGTTCTCCATCGAGGAGCCCAAGATTGAGCCCAAGGCCTCTGCTCAGACTTTTGACTTCAACCCTGCCATTCCTCACGGTCTTCCCACTTTTGAGGATTTCTCCGAATTTGAGTCTGAGGACGACTTCGTTAACAGCCTTGTCAACCTCGCTGAGCAGCCTGCTGCTTCCGCTGACATTACCCGACCTCGAGCTTGCACTGGTTCTTCCGTTGTTTCTCTTGGCCACGGTAGCTTCATCGGTGACGAGGACCTCTCCTTTGATGAGAACGAGGCTTTCCAGTTCCCCACTCACCCCAGCCCTCCCTCCACCTGTGCTTCTGAGGACTGCCACAACCACAAGCGTGTGAAGAAGACTCACACCGAAGAGAACCAAGCTGGCCCCGTCATGAACGTTGCTGCCTCGACTACTGAGTCGGGTAACTCCCAGGAGTCATCCAACCAGGCTGCTGATGCTAGCGACTCTGGTGCCTCCTCCGGTTCTGAGGGCTCTCCCGCTCCTCTTCCCGCTCCCGCCAACCGACGTGGACGTAAGCAGTCCCTCACTGAGGACCCTTCCAAGACCTTTGTCTGTGATCTTTGCAACCGCCGCTTCCGCCGCCAGGAACACCTCAAGCGCCACTACCGCTCTCTCCATACCCAGGAAAAGCCCTTTGAGTGCAACGAGTGCGGCAAGAAGTTCTCACGAAGCGACAACCTCGCCCAGCACGCCCGAACCCACGGTAGCGGTGCCATCGTCATGAATCTGATTGACGAGGACTCCCACTACGATGCTTCCATGGTTGGTCAGCCTGCAGCTGATGATTACAACAACTACGGCAAGGTTCTGTTCCAGATTGCTTCCGAGGTTCCCGGTAGCGCCAGTGAGCTGTCCTCTGATGAGGGTGGCGACCAGAAGAAGAAGCGCAAGCGCTCCGACTGAATGGTCATTTCAATCACAAATCATCAACCATGATCAAGAAAGCAGTCGACTATCTTGACATACGCCCGATACGACGCTGACGACCTTCTTCTTCTTCGGCCTCCGCAAAACTTTTTGACGGGGGCATTTGGGTCACGGAACATTTCCATATTGGTTACAACCTTGGGTAAAAGGGAATCTGCAAAAAAGAGTGCAAGCGGTTATGAGTGCATTTACACATCGTCACAATACCTGTATCAACATTATACACAACCTCGCTACGCCTGACGACACTAGGGAGGATTTTTGATTTTATCGACTTGTTTTTTCAAGAAATGCATCGCGAATGTCAACCGTGCATATAGCCGGTTGAACATGGCTTATTGGGGACTTTTTCTACGGACACCACTGGCGCGAAGGGGAAAAAATATCCGGTTTTGAATATTTGGGGAACCACACCTTGCATCAAAATGAAGGTGATGGATGAGTTTGTCAACGACAACGACCACCATAAAAACTTGGCGGCTTGCCGTTCTTACACTCGTTGTAATCATCCTGGACGGCTGGAAGCTGGATCTGAAGGCTCGCCAGGGCGACGGTATCACTTGAGCCATGGGAGACGAAGGTGTCTTTTCCATATTCTTGTGTTTACTCTGATTCTTTGTCTGTCGTTTGCCTGTTGCTGGATTTAGAGATGTCGAGTACAGGAGTGCCGGTCACAACCATGACAGACACTCATCCTCACAACAATACATGTATACATTAGAAGGTTTGATCGATTGATCAACAATTTACACATTGCTGCCAACTTTTCTGTGTCTCTTGCTTGTGACTTCACTTTTTCTCCAAACTTGATGCTCTCGTGATGACGCCCAGCTTTCTGTCACTGCAAATCTTCAGTCCCCATTTCGATAACCTTTGCCTATTCTGTGGAGCCCGACCCTTTGGACCCCCAGTCTTCAGCTCAAACTTGCATGCTTGAGTCATGAAGATCCCACGATACTACTGCGTAGATAGTGGTCGATGACTGTACCTTAGGTAGTAGCAGAGGAAGCACAACCAACAGAACTGCCAAGCTTCTAGAGACCACCTACGGTACCACCCGTGGGACCTTGCATGAACCCTGGATGAGCCACTGACGCATTGAAAGCCTAGCCACGATTCCAACTCCAACGAGCTTGTCTTTTGGTGTGTGCGCTCCAATAGCCTCCATTTCCCTCTCTGCTCGACGGACATTTCAGTCGAAGCTAGAGTTGTGCAAGCACACGATCGATGATCTTGTGTGGCGCCCGGGCGCACAGGAACTGTCTATCCCATCCTTGTTGGTGTTGGTGTTGAAACCCCGGGATAGCGCTTCTTCGGGGGTGGGACTTGGTGATTACCTTACTCGCTTTCCCACCAACTCCATCGTATTTGATGGATATCGTTCATCTAACTAATACCCAAACCTGTCAGGCATCATCAAAGACCCTGAGATTTTCTTGTACCTTCTTCGGGTGATCGTCCTGCCGGGAAAATTCCGCTTCTAACTCGCAGACCCTGACTCTTTAACCAGAAGTGAGTCTAGACGGGACGGGGAGATTGCACGGGACGGGATTGACATGAATTAATGTCATTGACATTGGCATCAGCTATTGACACCTCCAAAGGCTGATTTCCGGCTGGTCAGGCTGAGGGCCCGGGACAAGATAAGGTCTTGGGCTAGTCTGTGAAGAGTAAAGATGTTGATGTTGGTTCGTCCGTGGTTTGCTAAAAGACCAGGCACAAGTTTCTTTTTTGCTAGTTCAGCCAGCCCGAGATGAAACGTGATGAGCTATTCCATCCCATCTATGGAGTAGTTAGGCTACCTAACGTACCGCAGAATATTGAACAACCCAAGCTCTTGGCTAACTGTCTACAGCAGGTGCAGGTGCCCAATTTGGTGGCTCTCCTCCAGGGCCCACAGACAAACCAACCCAGCCTAAAACATCCACCACCAACTGAATCTACTTTGCGCTATCGATACTCTTACACCACACCCAATATCCGCCCACAATCTAAAGTAAGAGAGAGGCTTTTTCTTGAACCTTCTAACGCACCTTCTGAATCGTTGCTAAATTGCTACTAGAACATTTCTTGAGGCCTCATTTCCCGGCCGTTAGCTGTTGGGCCAACTTAAGCCAAGCCAGCTTCTACAACGACGACAACGCCCGCAAGTGTAGCTTCAACCATGTCGTCTGAACGGCTCAATGTCATCGCTTTAATCTCGGGTGGAAAAGACAGCTTTTTCAGTCTGATCCACTGTATCGAGCACGGCCATCGGATCGTGGCTCTTGCAAATCTGTTCCCAGGACCAGGGACCTCAGACTCAAGCTCAGGCCCAGACGCCCACGCCAACGATATCGTACGCGGGCAATCACCGTTCCGCCAGCAAGACGCCACCGGGGCCGAGCCAAAGACCAATCTCCAGGCCCATCCGGCTGGCCCATCTCCCGCGGGCCTCCAGCACATTGATCCGGGTACCTGGACACCCCAGCCGCCCGCCAGAGGCGATCACCATGACAGCCCTCAAAACGATCAAGGTACCGGGGAGCGTTCCGACACGGACCTCAATAGTTTCATGTACCAAACCGTCGGGCACGAGGTCCTGCCCCTGTACGCCGCTGTAACTGGTCTGCCGCTATATCGGCTTCCTATCACTGGGCGTGCGGTCCGCCACGAGAGGGACTACGATGCTACAAGTGACACCCAGGATAGTGACGAAACAGAGTCCATGGTGCCCTTGTTACAGGCTATCGTCGCCCGCCATCCAGAGGCCAATGCTGTTTGCGCCGGTGCCATCCTCTCAACCTACCAGCGCACCCGTGTTGAGTCAATCGCCTTGCGCTTGGGTCTTGTGCCCTTGGCCTACCTATGGCAGTATCCGATCTTACCACCCCAATCCGCAGCTACCTCCGCCGATACCCAATTGTTGATCGATATGGCCAACGCTGGGCTAGAGGCACGGATCATCAAAGTTGCCAGTGCTGGCTTAGACGAGGACCATCTCTGGGAACGCGTGTCCAGTGAGACAGGCTCCCACCGTGTTAAGACTGCGTTGCGTAGGTTTGGCTCGTCCCAAGGTGCGGCAGCCCTGGGAGAGGGTGGCGAATTTGAGACGCTTGTCCTGGATGGCCCTGCATCTGTGTTCAAGAAGAGGATCTCCGTCCCGGAGCAGGGGCGCAAGATCGTGCGTGAAGGAGGTGGTTGCTCATGGCTCCTGTTGGGCGGCGCACAGGTAGAGGACAAGCCAGATCCTGCAGATGGGCCAACAGTCCGGATACCCGATCTTTTCGATCCGCGCTTCAAGGCTGTGTTTGACGAGCTGTCATCACCCCTGAACCAGCTCAAGACTACAGAGACTTCTGCAGTTGCAAGGAATCCCACGCCACTCTCCAAGGATGCAGGGACTTCGACTGGGGAGGTCGATCTCGAGCGTTGGTCTGTTCTCCCAGATCTCAGCCCGAGCGGAAGATCTATCCAGGAGGAAACCCTCCAGGTGGTTGAGAAGATCAGACGGCTAGCATCAGATGCTGGTATTCAGCTCTCTCAGATCACAAGCACTATTATTGTTTTGAGACGCATGTCGGACTTTCCTCAGGTCAATGGTGAGTATGGCAAGCTATTTCCCAAGCCCAATCCACCGTCTCGAGTGACCATTTCCTGCGGCGACCTACTGCCAGCTGGTGTAAACATTGCTGTTTACCTTGCTTCTCCTGTGGCCGAGGCGACCCAGGACCGCAATGGCCTTCATGTTCAGTCCCGGTCTTACTGGGCACCTGCAAACATTGGCCCCTATAGCCAGGCTATAGACGTGCCCGTGACAGTTCGTGGTCAAACCACAGGTCTTCGATGTGTCTCTATTGCAGGACAGATACCCCTGATTCCAGCAACAATGCTGCTACCGTCCCCTTCTGAAAAGTCACATGAGCTCCAGATTGTACTATCTCTGCAGCATCTCTGGCGAGTAGGCCAAGAGCTGAAGATACAGTGGTGGACGAGCTCGGTCGCTTACTTCCCTCGAGCCAACTCTTCGGCAGAGATACAGCGTAGTGCCCAGCTTGCAGGACATGCTTGGAAGCAAGCACATGGATCTCCTGATGACGAGGACGAGGCTGATAATGGTCCTGATCTTTGGGATCTGAAGTACAATCCTGAGTACATGTCACTCGCCAATGATGAAAACGCAGGCCGAAAGTGTATTCCTGACTGGGAGGCCCTCACTCTTCGTCAACAGAATGAGCCTGATACATGCATTCCACCTATGTTCGCTGCTGAAGTTGAGGAACTGCCTCGGCAAGCTGCAGTGGAGTGGCATGCGCACAATGGACTTTCGAGAATGGAAGAGTCGAGTCTTTTGATGATTTCTTTACCTGAAGTCGGGATCACGGGCTGGGAAACCTGGCATTCGGTTGTCACAACCCCAAGTGCCACTGTTGTCTACAGTACGGTAGCATACAGCTGCGGTGAGAAATCACAAGGTTTGTCTTTTGCAAGCTTGAAGACGGACATGCACAATGCTATTCAGGAGTCTTTCTGTCAAGTTCGCCCCCACGAAACAGAAGCTATCCATAGCAAGCTGTCTCTGGCCTATGTAGATGCGGTTCAAGTTGAATCTCTATGGGACAACACTGGGAACAATTCTGAGGTTGCTATCATCCCTTGCCGGTCTATCTGGTCATCTACTGGACAAAGCGTCACTATTGTCGGCTTGTTTGAAACGGCCCTGTCATAAAGGTCATGATTTATGAAGTTATGAATGAGCATATGAAAAGTATTGAAAAGAGATCTATTGTTCCCCCCCCAAAAAAAACTATCTTACACCCATTATTCTACTTCCGAGTATTCTGATAAACCTTAAGCATTGACGTATTTCATGTGTTGAGGGGGGTATCGCTCTCCAGCCGGAGTAAATGAGGCAAGTATGCTATCAATACCGGCCAGGTCCTCATCTGTCAGATCGACAATGGTTGCGTTCTCCCGAATGCGGTCAGGCTTAGAAGATCCAGGGATAGGAATGATCTTGGGCATGCCGGGGCGGCGAGACAGGGACAAGATCCAGTTGATAGCGATCTGGCTCACGGTGCAACCCTTCTTCTTTGCGAGGGTTTCGATATCGTTGACGAGCTGGATGTTCTTTTGTAGGTTGTCGCCCTGCCAGCGAGGCTGGACCTTGGTACGGATGTCGTTCTCTGCAAGGTCTTTGGCAGACTTGATCTGGCCGCCGAGGAAGCCTCTTCCAAGAGGTGCTGAAGTTACTTGTTAGTCGTCATGATTCTTATCAAGTCAAGGGAGAATAGAACTCACAATAGGCGAGAACAGGAATGTCTAGTTCGCCGCAAGCCTCCAGAAGGCCGTTCGTTAGGGGATCAGTGGTGAAGAGAGATAGCTCAATCTCAAGTGCAGTGATCTTGAACTTCTTAGCAGCACTGCGAAGTGTGTCTGCATTGAGCTCGCTGCAAGAGATACCATCGATCTTGCCATCCTTGACATACTCGTCAATAGCAGCAAGCGTCTCATCCTCATAATCGGCGTTGGGGTCCTTGCGGCCAACTTCAAACGAAGCAATTCGGCCAACGGGGCCCAGAGTCTTGAGGCAGGCGTCGATACTTTGGCGAACACCCTCCTTGGTACCAAGAGGAACATAGTTAGGACCCAGGCCACCCTTAATAGTGAGGACGATGCGATCAGCGTCCTCTGGGTACTTTTCGAGGTAGCGGCGGATAAGAGCCAAGGAGTTTGCGTCTGGAGGGCCATAGAACTCTCCGCCGTTGAGCCAGTTGCAACCAGCGTCGAGGGCAGCGCGAATAGCAGCAAAGGCAGCCTCGTCAGGAAGCTGATGCAGAGTAAGACCCATGAGGCCGAAGCCGATAGGACCAACTTGCTTGCCGAGGATCTCGTAAGTCATGATGAAGAGTTGAGGATATATAAAGTAGTTGGAGATGTGAAGTGGTTGAGTGTGTAAAGTAGTTGAATGTGATTGTTGATTGATTGAAAGTGCTGTGATACGAAAAAGATATTCGTTAAGGTCTTGAAACTGTCTATTTATCTATTTCTCTTCTCCTTTGCTATTGTGAATCTTCTCCATACCATTGCCAGTCCATGATGCTGCTATCGTTACTTACACGGCTGTAAGAGCTGGCCCAAACGGAATTAATGCGGCGGTAAAGTATTTTGACGCTAGTAGTTAGTGGAACTTGCAATTGGTTTCCTAAAAGGGAATACAATTCGGACCATAATGCCGCGAAATGTTGCGGAGACTATTAGCTATCTCCGGGTCTAACGGACTTTGCGACTTCGCGACTTTCACTCGGGAGTCGCACAGTGACAGCGTTTGAAAAAGGTTTCGGATTTGATGGAGATGAATTCTTTGATTTGTAAAGCATCATTATACTCTATGAGACTGTGATCAACATAGTGAGGAACAAGCGAATCTTCACGCCATTAAGTGTACAATATTGAATTGACGAGTTACCTTATCGCATGTACCTGTTGAGACAATTTTGGCCCCTCTCTGAACTCAAGAGAAGCACAGGAAAGAATAGAAAGCTAACCGCCGACGCATAGTCGACTATAATTAACTCTATTTCGTGAACACTTCCGTAAACTACCTATGCTATTATTTGTGGTCTTAGAACTTGGGCTATTAGATAATACAAGCATTGCCTAGAGTATTATAACCTTAGAAGTAAGATACTAGAATTAGATACAGGATTATCCCTAGCTAGTATTGAATGAAGCCTTGAAACAATATAAAGGTGGCTCAACTTGCGTCTATGTATCACGGGAGTTAAAGGGTCCAATGAAATTACCGGTGAGTGTACGGATAGAGCTGGTGACTTGCTGCGGTTAAGGAAGGGGTCAGATGACGATGGAATTGAATCATAAGGGTCCTGTCTTCTGAGACCCTAGCCTAGGCATTGTTAGATTTAATGCGGAGAGACAGCGGGACGAGCAGTTTAAAATTCATCTCATGAATTACCTATCAAGATTGATAAAAGTGAAGGCATTCAGACTTGTACCCGATAATCCAATAGACGCCTATTCCTCGACGTCTTGTCATCGTCATGTTGCTTCTCTAGCCTCTGACGTGCTCATAGCTAATCTGGTGTCATCCAATAGAGGCTCTTGCGGGTCTTGATCAATCCAGACGCTACAGCCGCTGAAGGTGCGCCTGCCACACACGACAACCCCCACTGTAGACTAAGCTAGGTCCCTCTTCTAAGCTTGTCCTGACGACCTCAACCTTACAATTTTATCTTGTCGCAACGCCTCTCTCACTCAACACTTGTCCTATATCATAACTAATCAACGTCTTTCTTCGCCACAAGCGCAATCTATACAGGGCCTCATCGCCAGACGCGTTCCCCCAATTGATTGTGCCAAGCCTACCCCAACCTCGTGATGGCTGAGACTGTTCCAGAGCCAGAGACAGCCCAGTCGGGACAGAGGTCGCCTTCGAGTGTTGCCTTTCAGTTGAGCGGCAGTGGGGGACGTCAATCGTCAAATGCGCGCATAAATGAGATTCTAGAGGTGGGTGCCATCTCATTTATCATATGTTGGACGAGAGACGGAGGGTTTATGAGACAAATGCGGGTGGACATGTTTACCAGCCTCATGTGTCCGTATTCTTCTTGGCTGTCATGCACGCGGCTATGCGAGCGTGACAGCTCTTTTACTCGATTGTTTAGACTACGTACTTCCTTTCGTTCTTGTCAAACATTGCGACATCGCTCTATTCACCGTTCAGTTGGTGGCGCTTGAGCAACTGCCGGCGGATCTTCCCCTGTTCGACATAGCTTCCGATAGATCAGCCGAAGTTGCGTGCTCACTGTGCTCTCGGATACTCCCTCCTCTTCCCTCTCTTTCCTAGCTCAAGTCCTTGCTCAGAACTTCTAAGCGACCAGAGCTGACATAGAAACTTGTCATTCTCAACAGAACGCTCGTGAACGCGCCGAATCAATGGCTGCCGCTTCTCCAGCCATAAGCCCCGGGACCGCTGGGAGCCCCGTATTCCCACCGAGAACCAACACGGCCCTGAACTCGAACCCTGCCAACGAAGACAGCAGCGCCGACGAGGCCACGGGCTTCATTGCTCACACACCACCTCTCAATTATAGCTCACTTAACGTAACGAGCACTGCCGCTACGGGTGCCCACGTTCGCAAGCCATCCTCTCGAGGCTCACGCCAAAGACCGTCGTCGCGGCCAAGCGACAACAATGGTGCTGCGCCGAACCCCAGTATGAGCGATGCTCGACAGGCCGAGAATGAGAACCCGGGTCAGTCATGGTGGCAGACTCAAGCAGAGAAGTTCCAGTCTATCGAGTTGGAGAATAAGGGTAGCGTTGCGCGAGATCACCTCGCCATCGGTAAGTTTCATACCCAATGGTTTCGGAGGACTATACTAATCATGCATGATATTACAGAACGAACATTTCTAGCATGGCTACGTACCTCCCTCTCGTTTGCAAGTATAGGCATCGCTGTTACCCAGTTGTTTCGCCTGAACCGTTCCCTCGAAAGCGGCAACGACGGTGATAGTTCCAGAAGAAACACGGAGACACTGCGACATATGGGCAAGCCTCTGGGCACCACGTTTCTTGGTATCAGCATCCTCATCCTTTTCCTCGGCTATAAGCGATATTTCCAGTCTCAACATTGGGTCATGCAGGGCAAATTCCCGGCCAGCCGTGGTACAATCATGATTGTTGCTTTTGTCGCCTTTGCTATCATGGTCGCCTCTCTTATTGTGGTCATTGCTATACAACCGTCCGAGCTGGAATTATGAGCTCAGCTTATGACTATGATTATATAGCTTGTTAGCAGTGTGTTACTTGGGCACGGCGCATTTGTGTGGGGTTTGCATCATGACTTGATACCAGAGGAGTATTTGTGCATATGGAAGAACTGTTTGAAGAACAGAATGGTCTATCTGAATGATATATAGATGGGAGATGTCACTAAATGTCAATAATATCTTTAATATCTACTTGTAAAAGCATTCATGATGGCAGATGTCATGACACTTGAAGTTTCATGATAGTCGAGAAGCAAACGTCAGAGCTTAGGCCATGGTGGGGTTCATTCTAGAGCTCCCCCACCAACAAACAATCCCACCTTTCACTCTTACACTTACACCTCCAACTTCACTTACACTCAGTCTCACTCATTCTCACCACCTCTTCAGAATCATTCTCTCACTATGGCTCCTAGCATAGAGCCTGTTGATATCCCCACCTTTGCATCCACCCAACTCGCCCTCCTAGATCAAGAGCTCCAGACCGAGATCAACGAGACAAGCACCCTCATCTCCAACCACAGTCCTACGAGCCTCCAGCGCGCCGGCCTTGCCTTGACAAACCTCGTTGTCTCAGGTCAGCGCACTGGTCTCGGCGGCCGAACAGTCCTTGAACTCTCTCCCGATGCTGCCACCGGCCCGTCTGATGAGCTTCCCGAGCACGGCCTGCGCACGGGTGACATTGTCCTCGTCGCTGAGCAGCCTGCAGGGAGCGCCAAGAAGCGTGAGGTGAAGGATCTTGAGAAGAAGGGGGCTAGAGGTGTTGTGACAAAGGTGAGTAGAGGATGGGTTGCTGTTGCGATTGATGAGGGCAAGGAAGAAGTTGCCTTCTCGGGGAGGGTTTGGGCTGTCAAGTTGGCAGATGAGGTCACTTATAAAAGGTACGCTGAGCTTGTCTCGACTATTATGCTGGAATTTCGTATTGTGTTAACAGTCTCACTTAATAGAATGAACTGGACGATGGAGAAACTACAAAAGATGAACGAAGCGGAATATTCTAGCTTTATCAGAGTTCTCTTTGGTTTGTCAAGTCCATCGCCAGTCGCCACAGACTTGGCCAAGGATGATAACGTGGGAAATCTTGATTGGTTTGACCCAACACTCAACGACTCACAAAAGGATGCAATTCGATTTGCTTTGGCTTCCCGAGAAGTGGCATTGATTCATGGTCCTCCAGGAGTGAGTGACCTGAATTTGGATAGAAGACGTGTGGCTCACCATCACATATAGACTGGCAAAACTCACACTCTCATCGAGCTGATTCTCCAAATGATCAAACTGGATCAAAGAATCCTCGTTTGTGGCCCTTCTAACATCTCAGTTGACAACATTGTCGAGAGGCTCGCACCTCACAAGATACCGATCCTTCGACTCGGCCATCCTGCTCGTTTACTACCGTCTGTCGTTAATCATTCGCTCGACGTACTCACCCAGACATCCGAGGCCGGTGCTATTGTAAAAGATATCCGGTCAGAGATGGACTCCAAGCAGGCTTCGATCAAAAAGACAAAAAGCGGCAAGGAGCGCAAGGCCATCTACACCGATATGAAAGAACTACGCAAGGAGTTTCGTGAGCGAGAACGTCGGTGTGTTAGTACACTCATCGGCGGCAGCAAAGTCGTCCTTGCGACACTGCATGGAGCAGGTGGCTACCAGTTGCGGAACGAGGAGTTTGATGTTGTTATCATCGATGAGGCCAGCCAAGCCCTGGAAGCTCAATGCTGGGTTCCTCTCGTATCAGCCAAGAAGGTCGTCTGTGCCGGTGACCATCTGCAGCTCCCACCAACCATCAAGTCGTCCAATTCCAAGGTCAAGCCGGCAGTCAAGGATGGCGCCAAGATCATGAAGGGCGCCACGCTTGAAACTACTCTGTTTGACAGACTACTGGCGTTGCATGGGCCTTCCATCAAACGTATGCTGACCACGCAGTACCGAATGCACGAGAGTATCATGCGCTTTCCTTCTGATGAACTATACGATTCCAAGTTGATTGCTGCTGATGCAGTGAAACAGCGCCTCTTGAAGGACCTGGACTATGAGGTCGAGGACAATGAGGATACTAATGAACCAGTCATCTTCATCGACACACAAGGAGGAGACTTCCCCGAAAAGAATGAGGAAGATGACAAGGATACCCCTAAAAAGGGTAGAGCAAGCTTGCATGGCGACAGCAAGAGTAACGAGATGGAGGCGACCCTCGTGCAACAACACGTGAAGCAGCTCGTGGATGCCGGGGTCCGTCCGGACGACATAGCTGTCGTGACGCCGTACAATGCTCAGGTATGTTCAATATGTCAGCTACACCATGCACCATTGAGACAGAGGCTGATAGTAGAACGACTACAAGCTCGCCCTCCTAGCCCTGCTCAAGGAAAAATTCCCTGGCATCGAACTTGGTAGCGTAGACGGCTTTCAGGGCCGCGAAAAAGAAGCGGTGATTGTGAGCCTTGTTCGAAGCAACTCTGAAGGCGAGGTCGGCTTCCTCGGCGAGAAGCGCCGTCTCAACGGTGAGGTGACATCCCGGTGCTTACCGTTCTGAATCGGGAGGACCGAACATGAAAGATGTTTTGACTAATGCAGGTGCAATTAGTTGCAATGACACGTCCAAAGCGATCTTTGACAGTTATCGGAGACTCGGAGACCGTTCAAAGGTGAGCGATAATCACAGCGTGGTGTGCTGGGCCTCAGGGCTGCAGCCTCTGGTTTGACAAGTGCTGCGCAGACTGTTCCAGCCATTCACCTGAGACGAAGCATCACTAACGTGCATGTTTCACAGAGGAAGCAGCTTTTTGAAGAAATGGATGCAGTATCTCGAGGATAACGCCGACCTGCGGTACCCAGATGCGTCCAACTTGATGCGAGACTAACCATCTTCCGAGTTTGTCGCCGGCTTGCCTCGGGGCGACGATTGCTTATCGTCATTCTGCTACGTAAAGTGACGGAGACGAGGACCCTCTTGAGACGGATCCTATCTTTCGGCCGATAAATGGACTTTCAGCTGTCATATCTAGTCGGCCGCGCTATTCGACGATGTGCGGAGGATGAACTCGAACAGGTGACCTCAGCTTCTCCTGAAACGGTGCCTAGCTTACTGTTTCAACATCGCTTCGGATGCCAAAGATAGATTTGGGGTAGCCATTCTAGAAGAACTGGCAAATACCCCTTCCCTGCTCGGTCCAAAAAATTCCGTGCTGTTCCTGATCTTGTCGTGTTCGAAATCGTTGGGAATCTTACTGGGGTAGTTGCTCAAGAAACGCGGTCGCGACGCCATCATCAACATCCTGGCTTTGTTTCAGGTCACTCATTGTGGGACTGGACCGAACCGTGGGGGACTACGATCCCTGGTCCGTTTCCTGATGAAAATGTCTCTAGAATCGGCCAAGGGAGAAATACAGAAGCGATCTTTCTCCCAGTAATGACCAGTAATCCATAATTTTTGCCATCGACAAGAACGAGGGTCCAGTGAAATGCTGCAGCTGACTTAGAAGAGGCGATGGTGTCTTGTAGAGCACAGCGTAATTCCTCAGCCTGCAAGGGCAGCAGATAAAACTCGGTCAGGAGAAACTGACATTCCAATGCATCTGCAGGAATTCAAATCGAGTAAGAAGCCCATTGATCGGACATGATTGACATTAAACCAAAGTCCGGTCCCGCTGGCTTGGCAGCATACAGCAGAGAGCGCCGTTGTATCAGTTTCAGGGAACCCTGGCCCAAGAGCATACGACATCGGTTGACAGGAAGTGCCTCTGGGGCTGAGCAGCTCTGCAACTGCAGAAGTGTTGATTGTTGTACAGAGATGCATGCTCTTGCAGTAACACAGCTGCAGTGATGCGGAGTAGACCGCACAATATATCGACGGATCTTTGAAAAAGCAAGTCTTCTCAGATGCTGCACGAGGACCAACGTGGAGCTGAAGAATAAGAGGTCGAAACGTTGGGTTGATTGGTCGGAGAATTGTAGGGGCATCCCTGTGGTCGAGTCACCGCCTAAAATGGCTGACATGAGACGGGTACCTCTGATCAGGGTAGATCCTCTGGAGGATCATCGTTGGGGGTGCAATATGTATTGCCCTCCAACTCGGATGGCTGTCATTGTGAATGGCCAGAACGTACAAATGCCTCTGTTTCCAGAGCTGGATTACCGCTGAAGGAATACAGGCACGCTGCAAAAGCAATCAGGAGCAAACATGCCTGAATAGATAGATATTATCCCTGCTTATCCGGCAAAGCCTCAGCTTGGCTAAGCATTCATCAACGCAATGTCGTACCGTGTGTCTGTGATTGTTGGTTTACTGCGCATATGGTCACAAGCTGTCGTGAAGCTGAGCAGTTTGAAACCAGAGTTGAGTGATATCGCAGCGCAAGCAAGACCCTGCCAAATCACAACCTAGATCTCGAACAACTGGGCGTTGACTTGAAGGGTGTGGCGTTCTGGTTGAAGTACTAGTTGGGTGCTTGTTGCGGTGGCCCTAACGCGATGTAAATAAGTCAACTTTTGACGCTTAAGAGCGCGGACGCTAAGTGGTTAGAGCTTCTGTCGTGCTTCGCTAACCCGCCTGGGGCCGCAGATGGTTGGACTTTATTATAATATTGTCCTGTGCCTGGCTAAGTACTGAGTATTGAAGGTATCAAAGATGAAGAAAAAACTCGGACTTGTCTTAGGGATGGGACAGGAAGCGGGAGGCTAGGCTTCAATCGAAATTGGGCAGTCTCAATGATGAGGTTGCCTTCCTTATGAATGGTAAACAACCTATCCCTTATTGTGGAAGGTACCTTCCATAAGCTATTCCAAGGAAAGCACCCCGTAATGTTTGCTTTTTAGCGCAACACCATCAATCTTCATTCTATATCTCATGCGTTGCCACTTGCGCAATTCTTCAACGCTACTATCATGATCAATTTCAGAGGCGATGGGGATGGCTACAGTTATCGATACCGCTGTTGGTCACTCTACTCTGGCATTCGAACCAAGACGGCACCTTATTTGGTGGCGGTGCGTGCCGCTCTAAACGTCAGTCTAGCGAACCTAAGGACGCAATAGCTGCTGGCTATTCATTGCATGACAGGTTCGCAAATCACAGTCCGATTACTATTGTTCAACATCAATACTGCTCAATTATGCAGTGGCAGGTTGTTAGAGAATACTGCACAGTCACTCTACTGACAAAGAAACATGCAGGGAGCCCTGTCTCAAGAATGCCCCGGAATGCCCTGTACCCGGCCGCGAGCCACGAGGCAAGATGAATGAATCCCGGGCACTTGAAACCTATCAAGACTGTCGAGTCGTCCCCCCTTGTCAATCCTAGTCGAGGTCGCGACTCATTCTTGGCAACAAGAGACAAAGTGGGCTCGTGCGTTTCGATCTCCAAGCACAACCCTTGCCTACTTAGACTTGGCTTCAACTGAAATGTCATGTCTAGGGTGTCGTGCGGTGCGGTTCCTCGACCCAAGCCCGTTCCTCTGGGTTCTGCTTCGTCCGTTCGGTCGACAAGGGTCTGCAAAAGGGTGCAACGCCAGCCGCAGTTGAACGACCCCTGTCTTCGCTAGAGCTAGCTTGGTAACAGTCCGTTTGCTGAGATCCATTCCGCTGGCTCTCCGCCTCAACACATGGCAAGCTCTCTTTACCAGTAAACTGCTGCTCCATGGCTTCACGCTATCTATTCGCCCTTTGAGCACTGGATCTGATCAGACAGTGGCTTTGATAATCCAGACAGCCTTACCGTCGCTTTGATATTGTTCACCGCTGGAACTATCGGCATGGTACTGCCAGGTAGTAATATGTATGGTCTGCTTCCACCAGACTATTCCATTCCCCCCGCCAGGCCCCTTGTCAGCTTGACATGCCTTACAACACCCCCCTTTCGTCCCTCCTTGTCATTCAGCGTGGCATTCAACGTCTCGTCGCGCTTCAAGAATCCGCAAATGGTCCTGGTCCCGCAGGCTCAAGCGCGGTTTCGCATGGCGTGCGTCGCATGTCTATCCTGCTGACCCGACATTAATAGGTGCCAGTCGCCCACCCACTCGCACCGCACCAAGCCCGTGTGTATTTGTTTCAAACCCTTTCGTCCTGTCACTCCGCGTCTCTGCATTTCTGCTCGCCCTTTTGGACGGCAAGGGCGACTTTTATCGCAATGCCATAAACCGTTGTTCTTTTCCTATCCACACTCGTTTGGTTGTTTGACGCCGTGTCTTGCTGTGCTGTGCCCTTGACCCAACGCTTCAAGCTCGTCAACTGGATGATAGGCCTGGATGCCCGGTATACTTGAGTGCACGGATCGAGAGACCTTGTTTTATAAGCACTCCTTCAACAATACGTGCCAGGGCATGCCGTTTGCCTTTCCCTTCTGACCGCTTTTATTACAACATTCTATTCTCTTACTCTCGCTCAAAACTCTTCTGTTACCTCACCGCTTTCCCCTACGATTTATATCCAGTCGTCCTCGACCGCGCTTCTCTCGATGAAGAAGCCGTGGAAATCTGCGCCCAGCGCTGGCGATAATGCTCAGCCTGGAAGCATGCAGCAGTCCAACATCCGCGGCAGGATATCAGGCCCTGTTCCCATTTCGACATCTCTGGATGACGAGTTTCCAATTCGTAACCCTGGTACCAACATAGCGACGCCTGTGCAGGGCGAATTCAAAGAATCTCAGCCTGAGCCTATCCT
Source organism: Fusarium stilboides (assembly GCA_014822085.1). NCBI lineage: Eukaryota > Fungi > Ascomycota > Sordariomycetes > Hypocreales > Nectriaceae > Fusarium > Fusarium stilboides. The sequence continues at coordinate 27,054 of JAASAY010000564.1, forward strand.
ATCAAGTAGAGATGGCCAAGCGAAGTCCCCTGCTTTTCCAGAGCCTCGTTGGAATGGGCATCGCACGTTTAGGGACGAACCGAGGTCGTCAATGCATGTTCGACAATCTGGTACAACAGCCCGACTACAAAAGGCGGAACCACCTAACAATGTGAGGCATTCTTTTGTTAGTGCAGATCGTGTCCACACCAGGGATAGGGAACGTCCGCAACGAAAACAGTCAACACTTCGTGGAGCCTTGGGCAAATTTTTTAACCGCAAGAAGAAGCCTAATGGCGCCGACAGTCCTAACAATACTGATTCAGAAGCTGGCTCAACGCCAGTGCGCCCAGGGCCTTATCGCCGATCGATAGGCGAGGATGGTCGGCCAGAAGATTCAGTACCGAGTTTAGGCCATAGAGATAGGTCAGCTCCTAGGTCACGGAGCCGGCCTTTCCCAGGAGCAGAGTCTAAGCGATCCGCGTCTCTACCTATCACCGAGTTTGATCGAGCACTGAGGTCTCACTCTATCCGCCCAGAAGATGTCCGTGCCATTGAGAGTGCGCGCAACTCACTGAGCGCGGATTTTGGTATATCGCAAGCCCGAATGAGCGCAACAAGGTTACGAGAGTATAACCTGGCGGGGCTTTCACCTCGACCTGCCAGCAGCCATGGTCGAGAAAGTCGACAAGACCAAATTGAAGATAATTCTAACGAAATTGGGCGTGCGATTACGAGCGACCTCCCCGGCATGCGGCGAAGATCGCGGAGCTTATCAGGGTTGCCAGAGGCAGAGGAGGGCCAGGGTCACGCTCGTCGAAGGAGTGACGAAATCAAGTATTGGAGAGAAAGTTATGATCCCACTTTCATGTCTCCTGTGTCTTCTCACGACGCCCCAGAGGGCGATGGCATTGCTTCAGCGGGTGTCGAAGAGGCTCAGCATGTTGGAGAAGAACATTTCCAACAATCACAAGCAGAGCCCTTCAACTTTGGTTCTTTCGCAGATATGAAACAAGTTGGTGGTATGAAGATTACACATGCAGCAAACTTAGAGACACGGATCAACAATCTCGAGTCCAGGGTTTATCGGTTGGAGCAGGTTCTCGACCGAATGTGTGATACTGCCCCAAACTGGCGGCCGCAAGTGGAACCACCAGACAGACCTGCACCTCCTATTCCAGTAGAGGAGCATTCCAAGGCAGCCTCATCAGGTTACCAAGCGGGTCGCATTAAGAGAGAGTATGAGAGAGACTCGAATCGATCTGGCACCTACCAAAGAGCGAGCCAAAGGGGAAGTGTATTCCTCGACCCGCACTCCTCGGCTTTTTTGACCGAGGGCAATAAGGACCGGCCGACCTCTACAGCGACCATTCGGGGCGCAACCAGTCTGCCCAACATTCTTAAAGAGACTCCTGAGCCATTCACGAGTGAGCATTATACCACACTCTTGGCCCTCATTCATACAGAGCGCTCCGCACGAGAAGCTTTAGAGACCCAAGTTAAGACTCTTGGCCATCAGATGAGCATCTTATCTAACTCGGTAACCATGAATGGTGGTTATGACCCTCCCCCAACGGCCAAATCCTTCGGCGACAGATCAGCTTTCGATCATGACGACGACGAAGATAACCTTGCCGCCTTGGCGATTGTCACACGATCGCAAAGTCGTCTTGTTGACCCTGAGGACTCAGGTATCGGAACTCATCATGGTGATGAGAGCGAGTACTCAGACACGTTCGAAACTCCTCGTGAAGAGGGGGGACACAGCTTCGGAGCGTTCGGTGAGGACTTGGACAGGGAGGACCAAGCGCAATCGAAGGCAGCAAGGACGCTCTCCTTGTCCCAACTCACTATGGGCAGGGGTCGTCAGAACTCTTCGCAGCGTCTTCACCGAGTCATATAACCAGTCACTATTCTCAGTTGGAGGGAGCAAGCTGCTCTCTGGAGACAATACCCCTTATGTTTGGCTCAACCACCGAATTCTTTCCACACCCATCTTACTTTTCAAGATGATACCCACTTGTACGATGCTTGGGGGCGGATGATTCATGAACTTTGTACGAAGGCGGCATTTCTCTCGAATTACTCATTTCTTCACCTCTACCTCTTCCCACCATTACACTCCTTGATACCCTTTATTTGTTATACCTACCTCTTCTCATCTTATTATGTTGCATCTCAGTGGTTTTAGCGCAGCACTTTGAAACATTTGACACGCTATTCCTTGGTTTTGCTTTTTAGTCGTATCTTGCTTCAAATCCCTGCCTATTTTCGGGCTGTCAAAGTTTGGCGTACTGGGAGGTTTGAATGAATTAGCGTCTTGTCACTTTGGTATCGGGGCGCCGACGGAGATCGTCCATGAAGATAATTAAATCAAAAATTCAAAGGCGTTGCCGCATTGGCACGTCAATTCGTAATGTCTTTTTTCTTACGTAGCCTCTGTGGCTGTATATGCTGATAGTGTATCATTTTTGTCATGTCTATGTATGTACTTGACCATTTCTACCTCACGGATGATGGTCGTCTTTAATGCCCCAGCTTCCCACCAACGCCATAGACTTCTCATCGCCAGGCGCAAGTCTGTCATCTTGAAGCGTATCGGCCAAACAAGTCCAAGGGTCCCGGCCACCTCCCCACTTCAGCAGGTTCTCCTTCAGTCGTTCTCCGTTCTCACGGCTAAGGGCAGCGCCGTTCTCGCCAGACTTGAAAACGACACGCCAGACACGCTCAGCGAGAACACGATCAAAAAGATAACTATAATAGGTACTGCCGTAACTATGCAAATGACCAAAGAAGCCCTGCCAGCAGGTGTTTGGCGGATCTCGAGGAACATGGGCGAAGCGAGCCTTGATATCATGGAAGATAGCCGTTGAGTCAAGTCCAGCGATCTCGGGAGTTGGGGTATGATAGGCTTGATCGACCATAGCAAGGATGATCTGGTTCTCCGTGTCAATACCTTCAAAACGCTTGGTTAAGCGAGCCCGCTCAGCAACAAGTTCATAAGGTAGAGGTCGGTCTGTTTTCCAGTGACGTGCGAACAGGGAGAGAACGGTGGGATCAGCAGCGAAGTGCTCCATGAGCGTAGAGGGCAATTCGGCGAAGTCGGTCGCGCAACGAGTGCCAGAAACATTCTGAAAGCTGGTTCGAGCGAGAATAGAATGGATAGCATGGCCCATTTCGTGGAAAAGGGTCTCAACCGAGTGATAAGAGAGCAAGGACGGTTCCTTGGCATTCTCACTTTGTGGAAAATCGCAGACGAGCGCAATGGTGGGAAGTTGCTTCAACACACCATCCTTGTTGGAGATTTCCATGCCATCGTTCGCAGCCAACTCGGGTGACTCAAATATGGGTGCGTCACCATCCTGCTCAGCAGCAATTTCTGCAACCTCGTCAGGGAGGATCTCGCGAGAGCACCTTACCGTAAAATGCGCGGGATTTGGCGACTTTTGTGGTCGGTAAAACAGATCACAGTATAGAACGGCGACTTGCTCGCCTTTATCAGTAACGACATCGAGTCGCTTGACGTCGGAGTGCCACGTCTCTCCGGGCAGACTTTCCCGTAGCACTAGACGGATACCATAGAGGCGGTCAAACAGTCTTGACAAGCCCTGTATGACTGTACCAACGGAAAAGAAGGCGCTCAGATGATCTTGTTGTCGCTGCCGAGACTTTAAGTCGACTCGAATCTTCTCCATATAGAAATCCTTGTCCCAGGCGTTGAGTTGGACGTCTGGAAGATTGAGCCTATCCTTCTTCTTTGCAACTAGATCTTGCAATTCAGCCTGGATAATGGGGGTGTTGTTGTTCCTCAAGGCGAGTAGAAATTCCATGACAGATGCCGGTGTCTTAGCCATCATGCGGTCCTTCAGAGCCATATGGCCATAACTTTCGAAACCTGCAAGCTCCGCAAGTTCACCTCTTAGCTTTAACATGGCCTCAAGATACATGATGGTCTCGCGAGACGCAGTTCGTTGGGCGATGTAAATTTCCTTCCGAGTATCTTCGTCCTGCACGCTCTGGAGTGCCGCTACCGCTTCGTTACCCAGAGTAGGCAATGTGATCTGCTGTCGTTTTTTTAGTGTCGCTGCGAGGCCAGGGTACAGGCCATAAAATCTATGGGCGGGCAAGGTAATCTGCTTGATCGCAGGTTGCATCCCCTGTACAAAGGCAGATCCTATCTCACTGATCCGTGAAGACAGGTCTACGAATCTGTCCCGCGAAGCCTTGGGCAGATTGACGGCCGATTTCATGAAGTCCAGCTTGAGTTGCTCAGCTACCGTCTTCTCTTCTTCTGTCCACACCTTTGTCACTTCGGGCATGGACAACGCCTTATTCAATTGATCGCTTAGACCGGTCATGGTATTGAGCTGGTTCATATACTGATAAACCATTCCCCAAGCATTGGTGGCCGCATCTTGAAACCGGGTATCTGGGTGCGTCATACGAACGAAGTCCGACAAGTCCAATACACGACATAGTAGATCACTAAGTCGGTCGAGGTCGCGTACAATGGCCTGGTACTCCTGTGCTGAGGAGGCATTCAGAATCTTGTGGACGATCTTGGTCGCCCTCTCAAGGTTCTTCTGGGCGAATTGTAGAAAGCCATCCGGACTTGTAAGATATCGGTTCTTGAAGAGGCCTTGGCTCTTCTTAAGGCTGAACTTGGGGAAAGATCTGCCGGCAGGAGCGTCGAATAAGTTGCGTAAAACGGCATCGTCATGACTAGAGCTTGCTGAATGGTCGACTGGAGTGCTCGGAGAAATAGCCTGAGCTACAGCGGAGGCAACAGATTGCCATCTTCGTTGTGAAGGTTTGGTCGTGTGTCGTACACATCGAGTGCAGATCCAGAGGCGGCTGCCCCTCGCACTGAGCATTATCGATTTAAGAATGAGGTCGCAACATGGATCTATGACAGTTAAGTAAAGAAATTTCGTTTGCGAAGTCGAAAATGAGATGTAGGAGCCAGAATGAAGAAAAGAGGATACGTAATTGATGAAGAATTGAAGATCTGGGGCTGGCAAGACCTTCAGATGCAACTTTCCTCGCCTTGTCGGGCTTTCCGGCGTCGGACCCCCCTTGTTGCCTTCCCTGTTCGGCGCGGTATTTCCACCCAGGTTTGGCTCGGCTAAGAAGTGCCTTCCAACGACGCTCTGCCTTAGTCATCCGGTTCGAAGCTCGCTGAATGGCCAAACGGAATGCGAGCCTCCGTCCTGGATTTTCCGGCTAGTGGTGATTGTGTTCAGCAGCAACCCGACGTCTTATCTTGAATTCGCGTGACGTCTTTCTCATCCACTCGTCAATTGAGCGCACAATGGCTTCAAGAGTGGTGTTCTCACGGGTAAGCCATGGTATTCGAGCTTTATACGAGCTTCTTGATGCTAATTGACTTGTATAGCGCTCCCTGGCGCCGCTGGCGACCATAGCCCTCGGTGGTATGGCATTGGCTCCGGCCACTGTTTTCGCCGAAGGTCCCAGTGACTTCAAGGTTAGTAACTCATATTTTGCAGATGCGAACAATCGGTGATTGCAATAGCTTGCTAACACCATTATAGCGAAAGCCCATCTACGATGACTACGAGATCCCTACCCCAAATCCCGCACCCGTGACACCACCACCCGCTGCCGCTACGCCCGCTGAGCCGGTTGACGAGGAGAAGCCCAGGTCGCCTACCCCCACGGAGCGATTGGCCGTTGAGATTGGAAAGGGACGTCTGGCTCTGTACAAGTACGCAGTAGCCGCCGAGAACAAGGTCAACGAGACCATGGATTCAGCCTTCGACCTCGAGCAGTCCTTCACCAGCACCATCGCCTCTCTGGCTCCCTCCCGCGAGAGCGGCGAACAGCTCATGCCTGGCGCCATCTATGTCCTGGTTGCTGCCATGGCCGGTAGCATCATCACCCGCAACCGCAGCATCATCCTCCGTGCCTCACTCCCTCTCGCCCTGGGTATCGGTGCCGGCTGGACCGTCCTCCCCGTTACCATGCGCAACATCTCTGACCTCACCTGGAAGTACGAGCAGAGGTTCCCTGTTATCGCCGAGTCTCACATTCGGCTGCGTGAGAGCCTCGTCAACAGCGTCAGCTTTGCCAAGGCGCATAGCCAGGTTGGTGTGCGATATGTTGATGAGAAGGTGACGGATGCGCGAGAGATTGTTGAGGGCTGGGTTCAGAAGGGCAAATAAAGGATTTACAAAAAGCGAGATGAGTTGAGATGAGATGTACCATCACATAGAGTTCCCGAACAATGTTCATTTGTATCAAAGAGCCACTCCCGCTTAGGGTTGGCTGGCGGAGTGCTGTATGTATTTTGAATAGGCAGGTTTCTGGTGAAAAAGACCAAGGCAATTCTTGCTGTTTCTTTATCGCTTGATCATAACTTGATGATGTGAGAGCTCTAATGCTAACCTTGAAGACTCTGTATCCCTTGAACTTGAAACCCTAAACTCCATAGATGCGAATCTAAACCTCCATGGCTAAACCGTACGCCCTTTATCGTTCCCTTGCCCCAATTATCACTCGAGTCTTCTCCTATACGGCTGCCGCAACCTGTGCAGGCTCGGGAGCCTCAGTCTTTCTGGTAGGTCCATTGTCAGACATATCCCTCTTGCGCTTCTGTCCCTTTCCTTGCTTTGACCCTTGCTTTAGCTTAGCTGCCTGTTGATTAGCTGCCGCGTTGGCCTTAGCCGCTGCCTTCTTTGCAGCTTTACCCGTCAAAGGCTGGTCCAGGCCACGCTTTCTGTCGACTTCACGGGCCGCCTCCAGGTATTTGTCGAACCCCAGCGCCTCGCAGATGCTCTTATAGCTCTTGGACTGGTTGACTGGTTGATAGGACTTTGACTTTCCAGGAATCATATTTGAGAGGAGAAACTTAGTGTTGCCGAATTTGTTGTCGACATCGATAGCAGTCTTGACATAGTGATCGACCACTTCTTCCCAAGGTGCCAGTCCGCCATCAGCCTCGCTCCTGAAGCAGCTGGGGTTCCTTTCAGCAGCGACTGCAATCATTGCACCATCGGCTCCAAACTCTTCAGCAAGCTGGAGACCCTGATCCCGACCCTCGACATCTCCGTTCATCAGGCAGGCAACACCATACTCGTGACAGACCTCTGTGATCATGCGGAGTTGTCCTCGAATAGCCCGTTCTCTAGGTCGCATGGGAGTTGTTCGGCAGTGAATAGTCAATCCTGTGATGCCGGTGGCACAAAGGCGCCGCACAAGCGTCTCTGTTTCCGCAGCGGTATCGAGAAGCCTGATTTTGACACTGATTCCGATCTCAAATTCCGGTGTGATGTTCTTTACAAGAGCCTCGAGGATAGCGCAGAGCTTATCGGGGGTCTGAAGAAGAGCAGCACCCATGCCTCCACTGGTGCTGAAAGGTTTTGGGCAACCGGCGTTGACATCGATGCCAGCAACGTCGGCGGCCACCAACCTAGCAGCCTGTACTGCGCGGTCAGGGTCTGAAGTGCCGATTTGAAAGATGAGCTTGTCCTTTTCAATCTCAGGAAACGTTCTGTAAATAATGCTCTCCTTGGCATCAGGGGGTGGCTCTTTCTGGCCTTGAGAAGAGAGACGGAACCACTCTACAGTTTTAGATTCCTCGTTAAAGCGCCGAGATGTTCCAATCATGGAATGATCAACAGTTTCAGGACCTGAGATTTTGGTTAGTAAATGCACATTCTTTCTTGATATTTTTTTTTTAAAAGCAACTCACCCCAGACAAGATCAGCGCCATACTTGAGAGCCAACAGTCTTGAGGGAAGCTCCCCGGAACGAACCATGGGCGCAAGGACAACTTTGCCACGGTAGTCGACACCCCGGCGGGGGATAGGTACTCGCTTGACTTCTGTAGCCATGGTTCTTCGTAAGACTTGAGTGAGCATGCCTATGTTTGGCGCAAGTTACATATTCCCCAATAGGGTTCAGTAGCGGCGGCAACTCTCATAAATTCTCTATCCCCGAATAGAGGCAAAATGTGTTAGTCATCTTAGCTACACTTTTTTCTTCGTTTATCGATAAGCCACTCTATGCAGCGGGTCATCCCGAACTTTTGGTGCACCCCACAAACATGAAAGTCTTGGCAAAAGTTTGAATAACCTAAACCTGAGGTAGAAAAAATCTTAGAAACAGCTCAATGTGTACCTAATCTAGACAGGATGAGATATATGGATGATATAACAGGGACTGTAGCTAGGTAAAACAGCATTAATTTTTCCTAACCTCAAGCGCGCTTAGCGGGCGTGGATTACAGTATGTACGTAAAACAGGGAATCCTATTGTTTCAGCAATAACAAAACCCGGTTCAGTCTGGACCACATGTCGTGATAATCGTGATTACACGGGCAAGGTTTCAGAATTATCTTTATTTACAAGTCCCGTAAGCTTGGCCTTATGCCAACGTCCAAATACAAGCTCGAGCTACACAATCCAATCTCATACCACTGTTGGCGACGTGCCACAGGGCGACAAGTCCTCGAGTGGTCTAGGTCTTACCTAAGACTGCATTACGAATTGCATACCAATCCTCGCTTGCATTCTACGATAATGTGCTTCCTTCATTGAGTCAAATCGCCGCTGCAGGCCAGGGCTTTCGATGTGATGGGATGGTATGCCATACGGATCATGCTTCTGCTAAATATAAGCTTTGTGGACACAGAGACCAATACGAGGCCCATCTAGGTCGCTACTATTTATTGTCACGGATAATTCGTAAGGCTAACGATACGAGAAACGCTCCGAGACGAACCAACTAAAGACAAACCATTGAGCAGGCCAGCCTAACATAAATAGACACGAAGCTGAAGAATGCGCGCTGCTACGATGAGTTAGGCGATTACAGCCAAGGAGAGATAATTTGATACTCTTGGCATCTATTCATATCATGATTTCTGGAGACACAACCGCCTGTCTCACAGGCGCTTTGATTCAGAGAGACGCACACGTATCCCTCAGCGGGGCTACATACCAACGTCTAGGCCAAATAAACGATGAAAAGCGATCAAAGCCCTGGAATATTCCGACAGAGGGGGGGAGACGGGCCTCTCCAATGGATCTCTGCCCCACGTTCCATTCAGAGCGCCGCCTGAGGTGCTAGCGCTGGCCTAAGGATTCAGGGAGTCGGCAATACCTTACTTTACCTGAGCTAGTAGAAGTGAATGGTTGGATGGTGGACCGTGGGACCAATTCGAGGGACTTTAAGAGAAACATTGATGAGGGTCAGGTAAGATGGGATGATCAGGGAACGGATATTGAAAGGTTGTGAGATTGAGTGACGTCTCACTAGACTTCAGGTTGTAATTAATTGGGCCAAGTGTTGGTGAGATAACTACAGCATCATATATAAACATTGAACGTTCTGATACAACGCTGAAATAACGAGCTACGGCCCGCTGGGACGACCGACAGTTTGAGCTGGGAGGGGTCAGTCGTGGACGTGGACATGGACGTTTCAGCCCGGCACTCACAAGCCACGACATTGGTAGATTAGGGGCGTCGAGCCTCGAATGAACAAAGCTCTGACCCCGTTCAGACATGACACGAGGGTCGCTACCCAATTAGGAAGCGCTGGGAGAGCAGATCTGCTACGTATTTCACAAGAGCAACTCATCACTCGGCACAACAGCTTGCGCAACCAGCAGCCGATCTGGCACTAACACGGTCGATACCAAGAGCCTAACAAGTGTGTGTGGAGGCTGATAACTATGGAGTGGATGGGGAAATCGAATTAAGGGTCTTGTTCTGTAGCTTCACAATCTCTACTATCCCCGTCCACGGCGTATCACCAAGGATGATAGCTCAACGAGAGGAGTCAGCTGGTTTGGTATATTGCGTAGTGAAAGTGAAAAGCTTCGGGTGCATGTTAGAGCTTCAGTAAAGTGCTGCAGGTAAAGGTATGCGGTACCCGTACCTGATGTCAAGTACCTCGCACTACCGTATTTGAGAGATGGTACTTTGGTTCAACGCTGGGGGATCTCCATGTTGGTCAGACTGTCGATAATTAATCTGTGTAAACCACTCAATGGAAATCTTGTCTTGTCTTGTTGCTAGTTGCTAGGTAGCCCAAGCCAAACCAGGGACCACCCACTGCCCTTCGATGTTGATCCCTGTGACTCTGAAACTCCCCTGGATCCTGGATCTCGACACACACAGTCAGGCACACATGCTCATGCTCATGCTCATGCTCTCACAACCTCCCTCCCACCTTACCTCCCCTCTCTCCCATTTTCTTACCTCATCTTTCTCTTCCCCTGTGCCTCTATTCTCTCTCTTTTTTGATTCCCATCCTTTGGTGTTAGCCCTGTCAGAACGTACAGTGGCAGCATCCGGGCCAGCCCCATCTTTTAGTTTCCTGGCCATTTACAGGATCCAATCCAATCCATTCATCCAGGATCCCAGACTACCTTACAGACGAACCACTTTGCCTTACCAAGGCACGAGGAAATAAAGTAAAAGAGGGCGAAGAGACCCTTCTTGGCGGGATTATCGTTCTGTCATCCTTGTCCCCTGCTGGTGCTCGCCCCTGCCAGTAACTGGAGCCTGGTGCCCTGGCGACAAAGGGGAATCGCCTGTGCATTGGCATTGCAGTGCCCAACGTTCTACTGTAACATTCGAGAGGGCGGTTGTACATACACAATACGTACACTATCTGGATTGGCTATCGCCGGTGTCTGATCTGTTACGAATCTTTGTGCTCTTCCCTTTTTTGTTTTCTTCTCTTTTTTATTTTTGCTCGAATTGGGCGGCCTACGACGAAAGCCACGGCACCAGCACACGACGCCTTAACTTACTCTTCCCCGCCAAACGTCCATCCACCATCGTCGATAGCTAGGTACCTTACTTTAGCCCACCTCACCTCCGCACACGATTGCTTATCGTAACCAACGACCACGATAGATATCCCCTGGCCGCGACGAGCTTCTGTCAGATACAGATACGCTGCTACAAAGAGCTCGCAACGATACCGCCAAGCTACTTTGAGCTCGGTAGACCGTCAAGCGCCACCTCCAACCGCCCGCCTACATCCCCACATGTCCGCCAGTTGATCCTCGTGTCGCCAGAACCAGCCAGCCTCATTGGACGACTCCACTATCTATACTGCTCCGGTACCGTCCTGTAATCGTTCCAGAAGTGTGTCGACGACTAGGAACCACGTTTCTCTGTTCCTGCAAAGACCCAGGCGTTTCTTACTGCAAGTCGACCTGCTTACTGTTATCAACGCTCCATTTCTCCTCTTTGGGTCAATGACAGTGCACTAAGCCTTACGTTTCTCTTCCTCAATTGCATTCCCCATGGAGAACGAGATACCTACCATTCAGGCCCCTGATGGGCGCTCTTCAAGAAGAGACCGCCTTATGGGTAAGCTGTTTGGTGCCAAAGACCGCAAGGTAGAAGAAGCGCGGTCCGCAGCCAATGTCGAATCATTCCTTCACAGCTCCTCTGATAATCTTACAATCACAAATCCTCCCCCGCCTCCCCCGCCGTCTTCGCTACCAAAGCTAGCTAAGCTCGACACCACATCGATTTCTCGTTATCCCCAGGCTTTAGCTGTCAACCATGCAGCTCAACAGAACCGCCCTCTCGTCCAAGGGCGTTCCGAGACTAGCACACCGAGACGAAGCCCACGACCAAACAAGAAAGGTCTGACGGTGAGATTCGACGATACTGCACCAGAGGTTATCGGCGAAGGAGGTGACGAGTCCGAAATACCAGTTCAAGACATCTCAAAGCGCAAGAAGCCCCGACCGCAACAAACGCCACAAGCGCAACAACCGCCGCAACCTCCAGCACATCGTAGGGCAGGAATACCACCAGGACGTCCTCCTCCTGAGTCGGCTGGATCAGGTTCGCCCATAGATGATTTCCGACCAAAACCATTGATGCGAACCCAGACGGGTTTCTCGTCTATTTATACACCCGAATCCGACGACGACGAGCCCAACGTTGGGCAAGACCCCGATTCCAAATCCGAGGAGCTGAGCTCACCTGTATCTGCGCAACAACACACACTTTTCCCAGGAAGACCATCGGGCCCCAGGTTCCTGGGCCCAGCTGCAAGACAGGATGACAACAGGAGGTCATTCATTGAGATTCATTCTGCGCAGCAGCGGGAGGCAGAGGGTAGAGTATTTGCTGAAGCTGCTCGAGTTGCCAGTGCTACTTCTGCGTCTTCTCACAACTGGGATGATCCTCATTCCGCCACGCCTCTTTCAGCTTCTCCGGTTGAAGCACGAAGGCGAGGTCCTCCAACACCCGAAGCCCAAGTCGCGAAACCGAATCTTGAGTACAGCCCTGCAGCTTCTGTCCATTCCGATGCTTCAACATATTCCCCGCCCCCGCCTCCGGCTGTAATTCCAGCATCAGCTCCAGCTCCATCTCCATCTCCGGCCCAGGCCCCATCTCCCGCTGCTGCTGTTCCTGCTTCCGCTTCTGCCTCCGCAACCTCAAATGCATCCACCCCAACCTCGGAGGTCAATAATTTGTCAAGGCAGCCAAGTATTGCACCGCAGCGGGCTCCTCCCAAGATGGCATCTAGAGCCCTATCCGTTAGAGTTGGTGACGGCACTTCTGCAGCAGCTGAGCAAGCCCTTGAGACCTTCTCGTCTCGGACAAGTCATCTTTTCGAGCTTTTCCGTCTTCATGCCGAATCTGTCAAGCCTCTGTCGACTTGTTCATTGACCGATTGTAGCCGTGGCGCACTGTGGTGGTTTTTAAAGGGCCGCATGGGTTTGGAGGTTGCTATTCGAGAAAGACCCAATTCTCCTCAAGGCCAGATGCAAAACGACCGGGACCGCCAGCAAGCATATGCCAACTTGGCCAAAGCATTTTGGTTGTCGGAGCAGGTTGTTCCTGAAATCTCTCAATCGCAGGGAATAGAGATAGACTCTGAAGTCGAGGATGTCAGCCAGAGTCTGGTTTCAGCGCTTAAGAAGCTGGCCATGTCCATGAAACGCAATGGATTCTTGCCCCCTGAAGATGCGTTCTTACCACAGAGCATTGACAAGTCAATATGGGTTGAGTATCCACCGCTGAGCCAGGACATGATTGCTCTCCTTTCGGGCAATTGGGCTTCGGGTCTGACTGCTATGACGAGCCCAATGTCCAAGCTTAGACTCTTGGATTGCTTACCTGTAGGCGATACCACAGAGAACTTCAACTATGGAAGGGTGCCAGCTGAAGCCTACCTTATGGAGCAAGGCCATGAGGAACACAAACTCTACTTCCCATGTCTGCTTTCTATGGTTCGACCGCAGAAGTCTACGGGGCTCGTCTTCATCCTGGCCAGCCAGAACGGCCACGTGCAGCTCGCTATCCAAGAAAACAAGAATGTTGGCCCAATCTGGGACGACTTGCGCTGGCGAAAGGAGACCTGTACGGTTGACATTCGCTTGCGGCGTGGCTTCTTGATAACCATTCAGCTCGTCCAGCAAGACTTCCGAACACTGTGGAATATGTATGACTTTGGAAGCAAGGTCAACAACTCCCTTTTCCCACGAAACGACGAGATCATGGTGTTCAGGTCAACACTGCGGTCGTTCCAGGTTATGGATGCAGACCCCAACTACCGCCAATTTCCCAAAGAGCCAACACCGTACTGTGAGATTTCACTCTTTGAGAAAGTCTTCAAGGAGAATGGTCCTGCGGCTACTCGTACATGGCATCTTGGTTTCCGAATCGCGGTGGTAACGGGACCGAAGACCAGGACATTGAGTGGTGTTCAGCACGTGTATTCCCCAGCTCAACCCGTCCAGTTTGGCTTCTTCCGTGGTGATGGAGATGCCCCCTCCTTAGCTATCAAGTACGACAACGGCAAGTCAAAGGGCCGCATGGTTATGGTCTTTAGCGATGACAAGGCAAGAATCAAGTTCCACTCGATTCTTACCGGAACGGCTCTGGACCATGATGAGAAGATCTACGCGGATGTGCCACTGAAGAACTTCTCGGTGGCTCAGAGCCTTCGTGAACCTTTGGGCATGGCGCCATTCAGTCGGATGCCTTGGAAAGCTGTGAGAGTTGTCAATGATGAGTATGGCGGAGAGATGCCACCAACAGTGTTGGCCGACCATCTTAAGGTAGTTATGGACTACCAAAATGGCAATGTCGCTGATCGCATTAATGTGGCGCCTGGAGAGCTCCGTGTAAGGTTGGAAGTGAGCAACGCCAAGTTACTCCGCGTTCTTCGTCAGCCGCAAAAAGACATGACTATGTCGGTCTCTGAGGCGCAGGTACCTAAAGAACTTCCAAGGAACATGTCAGATGCATTGCAACTGCTACGACATAATCAGACGATCCGAACGTTTGAGTTCAACAACCTGAAGGACCTTCACAATTTCCAATACGCTATGACAGGCTTCGAGGTTATTTTCGACGCACTGGCATCAACATTTGCCATCCAACGCCGCCGAATGGTAGTGCCAATCCACAAGAAGTGGGAAGCAGGATATACTCGAATCCAGGTGATAAGACAGGAGGACAAGCAGCTACAGTTATTGGCCTTCTTTGAGGATTTCCACCACGGACACTGCATGAACTTCTTGTTGAAGGGGACAGACGTTTACGAGCATGTATCAAGGAGTAAAGTGTCTGGCATCAAGTTTGTTGATGCCAAGTTCCCCCTACCACGACTACCGGCGGACAAGGATGGTGATTACGATGATATGGCATTTGTCTGCCTTGATCTCCCGGATCTACCGGGCGAGCACGACGATATCTCGATTTTGTTCGAGAATGACTCAGGTAAGTTGCCAGAAAATGGAGAATACACACGAACGTAATGCTGACAATGGATGCAGACCGAGAAGCATTGGCACAATGCCTACCGGCGCCGATTAAGGGTTCCTCAAAAAAGAAATGAACCAACGTTGAAGAACTGAGAGCGATGCCATGACATCAAAATGAAAGCGTCTTTGAAGCTGAAGCAATATGTTGAAATGAGATTATACCTAGCGATTGGAGCGTTAAATGAATGAGGAACGGCTGGAAGGTCCACCGAGGATTGACCCTTCGGAGGTCCGGGACGTTACGAAGGCCGAGGACGATGCCTGGTGGAAAAGCAAGGATGCCGAGAACAGCGAGCCCAAAGACATTGGCTGATTTCGGAAGATGGAGATAAACAATGAGCCGAAGTCATAAGAATCAGACGGATGTTAGGGCGTACATATGTGCGCACACTTGGGATCCCAGTCTTGAGCCGATTCAGAAGACTCGGTGAACGGGGCTCGGACACACATGATACCTCATAGTTTGGTCGGAAGGGCCGGCCATTGAGAAGCGTCACCTGAAGAAAGCCACAAAGCATCCTTTGTGCGGGAGTGCTTCATCATTGAATATTAAGAGCGGAGACGAGGAACAAGAGGTAGACAGAACACTCTACAGTAGACGATATCCCATCTTGGTTTGGATGGTGGATAGAAGAGCGGGCTATACGCTGGTGGACTGGATATGCAAACAGCCAGTATAAAGATAAATACAAAAAAAAGTTAATGACGAATAATTGAGCTAGAGAGGTCAGGATACGTCAGGTTCTTCACATGCCGAATGAGCCTCAAGAAGGGGTCTACTACCATGGAGTTCCAGAGTGGCCCGGGCCGAGTCTGGACTTAGTGTGGGGCTGGCGCTTGGCCCCATGAAGATGAAGATGATTGCATTACAGGCTTATTAGAGATCATGATAGGGTCATGCTCATTCTTACATAGTGATGACACGGCTGCAGAGAACCCGGCAGGTTGGTAATGTATATATTCATCAGCCTTATTAGATCTTGAAGGTGAGTGCTATTCGTCAGCAAAGAACGTGGTGGTTCATAGCTACAGGGACTGAGTAATTATAGACAATCTATTGACTAATAAATTGGATAAGTGATTGCATAGCAGCCCGTAGACTGTCATCTTGGAAACACAGTACCGTAATTCTATGCTCATCATATGGATGATATCATTCACTATGGTACAGTCAGCACTGGAGCACGGTCTCGATTGTCCAACGCCTGGGCTGGAATGGCCGGTTTGTGTTAGCTCATGGCTCTGACGTAGTAAGGTAAGGTAGCTATGGAGGCTAACAAATCCGAGCTACCTGGCCTTATGATGGGCCTTAGCTTATGACGCCCCCAAAACCTCCATCTACTTTTCGAAGTGTGGCCGTTCGCTCAGGCTCAAAGATAGAGATATGAATCGTTGTGCTTACTGCTTAACTTTGATATCGAGTATAAGATGTGTATGACCTAGGTTGGCTGCCTCCAGCTGCTTTTCAAGGGCCTTCCTTGGCACTCAGGCACCTTATTTTACATCAGCCCCCACCAGGTCAAGGGCATCATGCAACGCGGGGCAGATCTGCTTCTTCTTCTGATTGGATCCCAATTACATAGCCTTACGTTGAAGTCTGCACCCGTCGAGGACCGCCACTTTATGAGGTTAGGTGTGTTAGGTAGCTGTAAGGTGAGTGGTAGGCACTTACGCCAATTACTTCACTGTTGCCTTCATACCTAATCTGCCTTGGAAGGTGCCCAGAAACGTGGATCGCTCAGTACCTTCCCTTGTCTGTACCTTCATTGGCGTCACCTCCGGGCAATCCGCTCCGCCTGCAAGTGTCTTTCTGCCCTGCAGCATAGGTATCCTCATAATCTTTTCTTCCTTTTCAACACCACCTGAACAACCTCTTTTGATCCAAAGAATCCTATCACTCTATCCTCCACTACTTCAACAACTACCGCTCGCAAACGATATCGCTATTTTCTCGAGCCCCACTTGAGCTCCAGCTACTCTGCTTGCAGTAACAGGCATAACCACCGACACTCTGCCCCAACGCCATCCAAAAACATCATTATACGAAGGGCCCCGCACCCAACAAAGCTCGACCTGCTGCGCCTTTGACAGATTGTCATCTCGTACGTCTTTCTTACAGCTCGAGCCAAAGGACTCCCGCTCGAACTCGCCGCAGTCGTGGTTGAATCACAATACCAACACTCTGTAACAGTCTTATAAGTCCGTTTGGAAGCAAACGCAGGCAGCAGCCCCAAATCACAATGGTCATGGGTCTTGTCTCGCATGGACGCCGAAGGACCGGCAGCAGCAGTGAGTGTATCCCATATTTAAGAAAAACGAATCCCCGTGACGGCTTCACTATCACATGGAGACCATCGCTTGCTGCAAACTGAAGTTTGTGTTGGTGTCCTCTGTCAAGACGTCAGACCTTGGGAGCTCTAATTAAAGCCGCCCCTCCGTTCGGCGCGCGATTCTCACTCACATCCCCACTCACTACGTCCGAGTCCTCCGCTTCATATCGACTTCTGCCCCTCCCAATCTGCCCCTCTCCAACAATTTTTGTTAAAGAGTCGCCATGTTGACCAACTGGTTTTCGCAACCTGCAGGCACACGCTCCTCGACCGACGACCCTCGCGGGCCTGATGCTGAGGATGATACCCTGGTGATGGAGCCTGATCAGGGCAATGGTAAGCCCCTCCTTCGTTCTGGCTTGCGTCGCTTTTCATGATGACTGCGCGATCGCAATTTGGCCTATGACTTCGGCCTTGTGCTGACCAGTGTGATGTGTTGAAGTGCTCTCCCATATCATCTCTCAACTGCGACCCGGAGCCGATCTTAGTCGTGTCGTCCTCCCTACATTCATCCTCGAACCCCGCAGTATGCTCGAGCGCATCACAAAGTGAAATCCCCTGTCTAGGCCTCAAATGTTTCAATGTTAACGTCTTGGCTGCAGCTTCATGTGCCACCCGGAGATGCTACTCCAAATTCCAACCATAGATGACCCTGTCGAGCGTTTTGTATCCGTAGTCAAGTTCTACCTCAGTGGATGGCATATCCGCCCCCCGTGAGTTTACTTGTGTCACCAAATTTGATGCGCCAGTCACTGACAATCCGTAGAGGCGTCAAGAAACCTCTAAACCCCATTCTTGGCGAAATCTTCACCTGCTACTGGGACTTTGAAGATGGCAAGCGCGCGTACTACATCTCTGAGCAGACTTCTCACCACCCGCCCAAGTCGAGCTATTTCTACATGGCTCCTGACCACCACATCCGGATCGATGGAACTCTCAAGCCCCGAAGTCGCTTCCTCGGAAACTCTGCCGCTAGTTTGATGGAAGGAATTGCATTCTTGAATCTGCTCAACCGGGGCAAGGATCCTGCAAAGGGAGAACAATAGTATGTCGTCCCAGGGTCCCAGATTCGTCGCATTGTTTGGCCTATACATGCGTTGTTGCGTTAGGTCGGAATGTTGTTTCAAATAACACGATAACTAATGATATTTCAGCATTCTCACTCAGCCGAATATGTATGCTCGAGGCATTCTATTTGGCAAGATGAAATACGAACTTGGAGACCACAGCTTTGTCCGATGCCCTGAGCTCGATTTAGTTGCTGATGTCGACTTTAAGACGAAGGGTTGGGTTGGTGGTACCTACAACGCCATTGGCGGTGTGATCAAGAGAGAGAGCACTGGTGAAGTTTTGTTTGAGCTTTCTGGACTATGGAGCGAGGAGATGTACATCAAGGATATGACGGTGAGCATAACCATTTACAGTATAAGTTCATGTTTGGCTGACGAGAGTAGACCGGTCACCGAGAGATGTTTTTCAACGCCTTACGATCAAAACCTTCGCCACCCCTTGTACGACCCATTGCGGAACAAGAGGAGCGAGAGTCTCAACGACTCTGGGATGCGACCGCTAGAGCCGTAAAGGATCGCAACCACGAGCTTGCGACAGATGAGAAGACGAAGATTGAGGATCGACAGCGCGAGGAGGCTGCTCAACGAGCCCAGGAGAACATTGAATGGCATCCTCGTTTATTCAGAAGAGTTCAGGGTGGCCCTGGTGGCCTGGAAGAGGGCGAGGAGGATCTCGAATGGGTCATCAACGCAAACGTGTAAGTGCCGGTAGGATGAACTTGACCAACTTGTTACTGACTTGATTTAGCGACCATGCTGCGGCTCCCCAGAAACAGGCCGAGCAGATCATGTCAATCTACCCCATTATCAAAGGGCAGAAGCCAAACCAACGAAATGTCATCCCCCCGCACAGCCCTATTGCGAGACCTGCCCAACCAGCAGTAGCTCAACCCGTCGAGAACCACATTGACGACAACTTGATCGATTTTGGCGATACGCCTGCCCCAGCTACGACAACACAGCCACCCGCCCAACAAGCACCAAAGCAGTCCGAGATCCAAGGCCTATTAAACTCCACAGGAAAGCAGGCAGATGGGCCACTCATTGATTTCTCAAACGACCTGAAAAGGGACCTACCATCCGCTACGCAACAATAAAACGACGAGATGAATTTCAGTTATTTCTTAGATATGGGAAGAGGACAGCGAGGACTGACATTGATTTGAAACAGTTGGACTAAGACCGGAGGCAAGGACAGGCTTATATCAACATTGGCGCGCAACAGGATTAGTTATACATGGGTATTCGCGTTATCCGTGGGTTTACAATGAGTCAGAAGGGTTCAACACCGGCCCTCGCCAGGTGACTACTGCAGTATTCTTTTTGACACATATTTGGTGAAGGAGCGGGTATCAGTATCGATTGAATCGCCAATGAATCCTTACATAAAAACTATTAGAACAAAAACCCAGCCCCTTAGAACGCCGTGACCGTGCCATCCATAGTATTTCAATTCTTCATCCTGACCCACTACACAACTCTAACGTAGAAGCGGCTAGTAGCGGCGTCTTGTAGGCTCAGGTGTGGGGGAACGGGACGCGCTCCTCTCATCGCGACCACGCTGCTTGAGCCACTTCTTCGTGCTGAGGGTAAGATCGCGATCAAGCTCTTCGCTGGGGTTCTTGCGGTGGATGAAGTTACAGAAACCTCCTCGAACACAGCCTTCGCCTGAGTTTAAGCGACAACACGCCTCGCGGAAATCGGTAACAGGACTCAGTTCGCAGTATATCGGGCGCGCGGCGTACCATCGGCTGTTAAGCTCGTCGCAGGCCTTCTGAGCCGATTCTTCGTACTTGAAGCGGGCGTAAACGTTGCCGATAAGATCTGTTGAAGTAAGTAGTTAGCATTTGCAATCTAAGAAAGAAAGAGAGGAAACGACATACGGTCATTGTTGTTGTCGCAAACGACCAGCTCCTCGAGTTCGCCGTATTTGCATAGCTCACACCAGATATCCTCGTAGAAAGCGTCGAAGTGGTTCTGAAGCTGAGATGGGTTCATTCGGTTCTTGGGATCGTACGCCGGGTTCTGGTAGAGGTTGGGCATAAGAATCGTCTGACTGTAAGAAGGCTTGACGTGCTTTCGTGAGCAGCGATCACCGTGACGGCAGGCACCGATTTTCTAGAAGCGCGCGCAAGAGTTAGTTATCTGGGAGATCTTTGCGACGAAGACGCGTTTCAGAGAACTTACAAAGTAGAAAGAGCAGTTGACCTTGTCAAGCTCTGTGCCGAAAATGGAGGCAAGGAAATTGGCCATGATTGCGGTTCTGTAGATTTGAAGAAGAGAATCTGCGACAACGGGACGGGGTAGATATGGCTGGTTGGTGATGGAGACTTGGAAGTTTTGAGGTTGAGCATCGGGATCCAATTGCTATAGCAAGGATCTCGAAAAGCGTAGTCACGTGTGAGGCTGGTCGAGTCTAGGTGCTTCTGTAGGGTAGCTTGGTCAGCCACACTCGCCACACTTGAGCTAAAAGTCAATGGAACCCAAGGGTCAGCGTCGCTTTATCCAATCTGATCACGTCGGCCCAAGACCCAAGCCTCTCCTGAAGGCCTGAGCCCTGAGAGGCTAATTACAAGTCAATGTGGAGAGCTTTCCCCAAACCCTTCTTGGCAACTGGTTTAATTTCGACAGGGTCTTTGTTTGGTAGGGTAGTGGACGCCGAGGCCAAGTGCTCTCCTTCAAGAGCACGGAGTAACGTTAGAGTCTCCTAAACTAGTATTTCTCGATATACAAGTTAATCGCCAACTCTACAACAAAAAGGAGACGCACAAGTTTACTTGGGATTGACAACTGGGCAATGATCGCGGCATCATAGGCTCCTTTCTCTGCGTCTGCCCCTCTCTCGCATTGTTTACCTACACTCCCTACTACCTATTCGACGACAATGGATCAAGCAGACATCCCCGCGCTGCTTGCGCGCATGGCAAGCGATGAAGACGCCTCGCGCAAAATGGCAGTATTCAAACTGCAGAACTCGATTAACGATCCCGCATTCGCCGACGTCTTTATCTCCTCGGGCGGCCTCGTCGTCCTCCGCCGACTTATCATGACATCTGCTGGCAACACGCTCGCCTACTCACTCCAGAGTCTAACACGACTGTTAGAAGTCGACATGGGATGGGATATCTTCGAAGGACCGACAGCTAGTGATCTCGTCGAACGCGTCGTCGAATTAATCGTTACAAACCCGCTGGTCAATATTCTAAGAGGCGCCATGTCCATCTTGGTTGCTCTTGTCGGTCATTCTCAGTCCGCCAACGGAAGCGATGCCGCGAACCGAACACCAGGGACTTTTGGCTTCCGCGCTCTGAAGCCCGCCGTCGCTGTGTACCCGCAGTTCTTCGAGTTGGTCATACAGCAGTTGCAGAGCGCTGACCATGCTCTGTGTGCCAACGCTCTCATGCTGATCAACGCTCTCATCCGAGACGCTGTGTCGGGCGAGGGTACAATGAATGGCGGCAAGGCCAATGCGGGTTCAGGAGAGGATTGGGCCAAGTTCATCAAACGACTACAGGACTTGGGGCTGATCAAGGCTATTCACCGACTCATGCAGAGCTCTGCGCTTCAGGACCTGGCGCATCCCATGCTGGAGTTTCAGTCACTGACAAAGATTCTATTGAGGAAGTGGCGCGAAGTAGATGTTGACCTAGAGCGGCCAGAGCACCGACGAGCTCTCAAAGGCCTTCATCTAGCGAGCGCACCGGAGCGAGTCCCTGTAAACGGACACTCTCCGGGACAAGACTCGCACGAGACATCGGCAAAGAAGGGAAGCAGGAGACACAACCCGGAAAAGTGGAGGAGATTGGGATTCGAGACAGAGAGTCCTTCGCAAGAGTTTGACATGACTGGCTTCTTGGGCATGATGGACTTGACCGACTACGTGCGCAAGAACGAGGACGGGTTTCAGAAGCTGTTGCTCGAACAGGCGGGGAAGCCTGCATCTGAACGTTGTCCCGTTGCCAGGGCAAGCTTCGCAGTTACTATGATACTGTACGACCACTTCGACGTTGACAAGATCGACCTGAATGATGTCAGGGGTTATCAACTACTAGAAACCAAAGATTACGACAGGTTATTCAGGCCTTTGCTGCTTCAATGGTCTCGGCTACACACTGCAGGTCTCTATGCGTTCTTCCGGGTATGGAAAGTCACCGGCGCAGAGCAAGGCGACTTTGAAAAGGTGGCCGAGCTAGTGCGGATTTTGGTCGACCAAGTAGTCGGGGGAGCTAGAAGGACCAAAGACGTGGCAGAGGTGGAAGAAGAGATGCAGGAGTATGATGTGCCGCGACTACGGGACCAGCAGATGGGACTTCTTGAAATGTCCTTCGAGAACACCTGGGGCCAGCACCTACAGCAAGTAAGGGAAGAGCTGAAACAGGAGGCCTTGCAATTCGTCAAGGAACAGCGAATTCGATGCCTCCTTCAAGGATCATGGTTCTCGAAGCCGACGCCCAAGCGAGACAATGGCGCAGTTAAGCACCGCCTATTCACGCCTACGCCATGGCGGTACGCGAAACTGTCTCACAATAGGCGATATCTACATTACGCCGACTTTGAGGAAAAGACAGTGCAGAATCCTAACTTGGATTCGCTTTCTGAAATGGTCGATCTCAGCACCATCAGCTCCGTCGTATCCAATGTATCAGCACCGAATGAAGACACACGGAGTATCACGAGCGACTTCATAGGCAAGGGCGGAACACCGAAATCGACGACCAAGATCACCATCTATAGCTTCGTGAACCCCGCGGAGGTGGCACGAGGAGCGGACGCTAAGGAACAGCCAATCTTTACGCTGTGGCCGTTGAGTCACAGCCTGGCGTCGGAGTGGCTGGACGGACTGCTGATGCTGCTGAACCAGGCGCCTATCACGGCGGAGACCAACAAGCTGGTCAATCTGGTGAGCGAGTACGGACTCAAGATTCGACTGCTGAACGTGCGGATGGACTCGGCATTTGAGGGCCCGGCGCCCGGGGCTGGTGTGATCCCGAGCCGGGAGGGTCTGGATGAGGACTACTTTTTTGAGGTCTGAGCAAAAAGATGGTTAATAAGCATGATTGGTGGTTGTTGTTTTTCTTTTGTTGTAGTATGGTTTTTGGCGATTCATATACCCCATATCGTTGCGCGGCGCCGATGTAGGCAGGCATAGCGAGCGTTGTTTAGATAGACGAGTGTGCAATTACTATGAGCATATTTAAGACGAGCTGGCTACATTTACTTTGGTTGTATTATTGGATATTGCATTTCTGATAGCGATTCATGTTAACATATCCCTTGCTTGAATGTCACCATCCAATAGCTAGCGGTTTGTTAGGTGGTGCTAACGGAACTCCCAATGAGGTGTAGACCGTGTAGTGAGACACAGCAGTCCCTTTCACATGACAGTTGTATCTGTAGTAAATTTCGTAGATCATATCTACAAGCTCAGACTACCCATGGATCGTGTTAAATCTTGTGTTACCGCTAGGACCTGGTCATTCCTTGCTCCAGGAAAATATCCGTTCTCCCAGGCTCGTCTGAGATGGCGGTCACTCATGCAATGGTAATCCGTGGCGGAGGAACAGGCTGGTTCGGCCTTTGGTCCGGGGTACGGGCATGGGCATGGGCATGGGTATGAGTTCTTGGCTCGGCAATAGCATGTGGGTAGACTAAGAACCAAGATGAAAGATCTGGTTCCGAAATACCTTAGTTAGGCACGGCATGTTAGGTTGGAATCTTTACGAGTAACTCCACTGAGCTGATGAGTCCTTTGTGAGATACCGACTGATAGCCGAGTCAACAGCACGTAGTAGAAGCTCCGAGGGATGATAGAATGCCTTAGAAGACTGTGGGTAATCTTTCGATCAAGATAGGTTGGGTTGGGCAGCTCGGAAGAGTCTTGCACGGAGCTCGTTGGAGTGAGTGGACCTGCAGATAGATCGTGGATCATGGTGGTTGGATCCGTGTAACGACGAACTGTGGAGAGCTTGAGAAGATATCTTCCTAAGATCTGAGGTCTGGTCTGATATGGGCTGATGGGTGTTGCTTCTGTCACATGGAAATGCGACTCATAAACCGTCTCTAATGCCATATTAACAGAGAAAGATATAGACTAAAAACCATTCCGTTGTTCCGTCTCTGAATCTTGAAACCAAAAGTCTAGATCAAGCCTACCCAGACTACCCCAAATTCTTTCTTGCATGAGTTGGACCACACCCATTGGTAGGTTCTGGCGGTAAACGGATACAGCACCTAACGTTAACCTACTAGGACTTGACTTGTCCTAGCACACATCAAAAGCGGTGACGCCTCGCTTTTCCACTTGGCTCGCTGCAACTGGTGTCGCGTGCATAAGCGCAAAGGTGGGCTTTTGTTTTTCTCTCAAAAAGTTACAACCCAGTTTATTCGTGCAAGCAAGTTCCCGGAGTGGCCAAGTCCCTCCGTCGGAGCCCAGCGGAAGATGGCATTGGCATTGTTCGTCGGGTCGGTGTGCATTATTTGCTGATCGTGGTTGGGTTGGGCCTTTGTACTTGTTTGTTTGGCGTCATCACCTCAGGACGGGAGAAAAAGGCGGAGCTTAGCTTCTGTATTTAGTTTTCTTGTTTCCCTCGTTTCTTCTTCTTTCTTGGTCAGTCGATAACATGACCCTTTTCCTTTAACCTCATTTGTTTGGGTTGGAGAGGGGAAGAACACCAAGATTTCAGTACCGACACCCCAGCCTCTCTCTCTGTAACGAGGGGAGAGAGGCATTGTTACGGGCTGCCAGCCCAGAAACTGGCTGAGGATCAGTAACTCTAAGTTGCTGGCCAGGCATTGAGAGACAGAGGTCATCTCTTGCCGTATCTCATTATACGACCCATTCACTTGGGGTCATCGCCGAAAAATTCACCTCCCCGATCGAATCTTTCGTATTCATCGAATTCCAAACCTCTCTCCGTCCATCACCTCCACTCCTCATCAATTCCGAGCTCGGTACGTACCTTTACCTCCAGTTCCCATTGCCAACACTGGGCCCAACCTAATGGAAGAGGCTCCCTGTGGAGATCATCAACCCTGCCAGGCTGGAACCGTTGGCACTGGAACCCCCCTGAAGCCCAAGCTGACAGGAGACGCGTCCTTTAGCAAATCACGACTCGGGAAAAAAAAGTTCTGTCCCAAAAGAAGGCAGCCAATCTTATCAGCAATCTGTACAGTACAGTTACAGCTGTACTGTCCCCTAAGAGAACAACAAACTCTCACCCCCCTTCTTTTTCGACAATCGCAACTTGCGACATTCCGTTCTTTCGAGACATCTCTCTCTAGCATCCATTCGCATCGCGAAAAACTGCGCCTCGGTATGTTTGCCACATATACAACACCTACCCTTAAAGTTCACCCTTTTTTTATACCTGTCGTCAGCTCGTGGCTTCTACTTTGATCCCTTAGTCTGCGCCTCGTATCCCCTTTCCCTTCCCTTTCTCCTGCCAGCTTGTCCTCTATTCTTCGGCTGCCTGATTTCTTAATTAATCCTTCTTGGGCTAACGTTTATTTGCTTCACTCAGCTCATCAAAAGAGTATCCATTCTTTACCTTGAATACGCAATCGACACTCGTCATTTTACTTGATCGATAATTCTGTTGCCTATCAACCAAGGCCATATAAACTTTCACTCTCGACCCTAAACCGAACTCTACATACGATTCTTCATAACAAAAATCAATCATCATGTCTCGCATTCAGATCCCGCTCGACGTTATTACGTCCCGCCTCAACTTGGGCGACCGCTTCCAGGGCCTGCGCTCTGGTCCCCTGAGCGGACGCTTCTCCAACTTGCGACCTGTTGGCGAGTTCCTCGACTTCAAGCGTCTCTCCAAGCCTGCCAACTTTGTTGAGATGCAGTCGCGAGTCAACTACAACTTGAGTCACTACTCTAGCAACTATGCTGTCCTCTTTGTCATGCTCAGCATCTATGCCCTCCTCTCCAACTGGTTGTTGCTTTTTGACATCATCCTGGTGGTTGTTGGTATGTGGTTTATTGGCAAACTGGATGGTCACGATCTTGAGATCGGTACCTTCCGTGCTACTTCTTCCCAGCTTTACACTGGACTCGTCGTCGTCGCCGTTCCTCTGGGTCTGATTGCTTCACCTTTCACGACCCTGCTCTGGCTGATTGGCGCATCTGGCGTGACTATTCTTGGTCACGCTGCATTTTTGGACAAGCCCATCGATGAGGCTTTTTCCGGGGAGGCGGTCTAGGTGGTCGGCCGCAAGCTCCCGAATTTGCGCCCCAACGGGGAAGACCATCGAGGCGCAGGCGGAGGAGAACAGATGGGGACGCTGCGCCTCACGGACGTCAGGATGGAGACGTTCGTGTGGAGGAATTATCAGATGAAATGGACACACAAGGCGTTGGTATTTCTTCAGGGACTATGACTCGCTTTGCGAGCGATTCTCTTCGATTTACAGGCATAGATTTGGGCGGACAGGGAGGTGATTATTCGGAGGACTCGGAGGATGACAGTGAAAGCAGTGAGGATGAAGAGTTTGAGCAGTACATTGCTCAATTGGCTCTTAGGGATCGGGAAGAGGCATTGGTACAGTCGGCAAGGTACCGCATTGATCGGGCAAGGGCCAAGGGAAGGACGGATGTTGATCTCAACGATGAAGAAATTGCAGCTCTGCAGCGACGACGCGAGCGAGACGAGGCCGAAAAGAAGAAGAAGAAGAGCAGCAAGAAGAACAGGGGCTCACGAGTCGCTATACCCCTGACACAGCTCGAGCCTTCTTCACGCAAAAAGAAAGCACCTCCGGTCTCGCATCAACCAGGACAACAGTCGCGACCTCGGCAGTCTTCTTCTAACAGCAATCTCACCGAGGATCAAGATCGTCAGTCTTACCCTCCCATGGGCTATTTCCCACCACCGGCAACGGCAGGTCGACCACGCTCAGGCACATCTTCTCGACCGCCCAGTACCATGAGGGGCCAGAGGGCACCGTCTACTAGCCGCCATACCTCTGATGGTGGCCGTCGGGGTAGGAAGCAGCCTCCATATGGTGAGATTCCGATGCCTGGCATGTCGTCCTCGAGGTCAGCCAGTCAAGCTCCTCTCGATCCTTTCCAGTTCCAGGACTCTGGCAATCAAGCGCCGAGCCCAGCTGGATCATGGAGACGGTTCTCAGCTCAGCGACGGCGGAGTTCGCAGCAGGATGGTACAAGCGAGGAAGATAGCGACGATTCTGACGACGATTCTTCTGAAGAGGAGCGAGAAGAGTCAACATCTAGCGATGCTGGCAGTGGGGGTATTGTCGTTGAACAGGATCCTTCACCTTCACCGGAGCCCCAGCCAGTAAGGAGAAATCCACCTCGCTCTTCAACTACCTCTTCTTCAGCCAAGCAGCGAAAGCCAGCGAAGAGTACACGAAAGAAAAAATGAAGAGTTATGATTGATAGCAGAGAAAAATACCCACGTTGGAAAAGTCCGAGTCTCTATTCTATTGATAGACTGTTTACTAAATCAGATTGTAATTGGTCCCATTGATGTTCAAAGTTGATGTGATAGTAAATTGTATAAGTAGCTGATGTGGATTATTGAGTCAAGACCCCGACTTTCACATGAAAGGGGTCGTTTTGAATAACGTCTAGCTCGAGCCACAGCAGCACAGCCACGGATGAGTTGGCAGCAAGTACGTACCTCTCATCCCTCGGTTCTGCCCACTCTAATCCCTGTCGCCAGCTGGACATACCGAGGGGGGAGCTCCAGCGAAGCAATGGAACCTAGCTCCTACTGACGAAATAGTCACGACCCCAGTCCAAGTCACAGACCAACCGGAACTTCATCTCCAAGGGTCTCAGCTGCACTACTTGGACCTTACAACCTACCTACCTTTCTATCCGACGCCATCACCACATCGCGATTGGAGTTAAATTGACATTGGCCGATATCGCAACTACCATAAATCGTCATTGTTACCATGCCACCATCATCAACCTCAGGCGCTGCGTCGCGGAGTGCGAGCCGACGATTGGTTAAGGAGCTGGATACATGGCGCAAAGAACAAAAGGACGAGAAGGGCATTGAGCGCCTCGGTCCCGTCAGTGAAAGCGATTTGATGGAGTGGGAAGCCGTCATCAACGGACGAGGTATTGGACAGGGTTACGATGGTACGTCGACCTCGCTACCCAATGATGTATAACATCACTTACTAACCTCCAACGCAGAAGGCCGCTGGCTCATCACCATTTCCATCCCGTCGACCTATCCCCTTGCGCCGCCCAAGATGACATTCGCTACGACAATCGTGCACCCGAACATTGCGCTGCAGACCGGCGAGATCTGCCTCGACCTGCTCAAGGACGCCTGGACACCTGCATACAGCATCCTCGAGTGCGTTCGCGCTGTGCGTATGCTTCTGGGCTGCCCTGAGACGGACAGCCCGCTCAACGTCGACGTTGCAGCGCTATTGCGCTCGGGTGATGTAGTGGGCACTCGTAAGCTCGTCGAATTTTGGTGTCGGGATTCCGATGGGCGGTATGATAGCCCATGAGGGGTTGTTGGTGGGAGATTCTGCTGGATATAGCTTTCAAGGGCTGGATGTATGATTTGGGTGAGTTTATATGGAGTTTGGAGATAATATGGGGGGTTTTGTATCATGACATGGATATGAGGTTGGAACGTTTTTAGATATAGTATTCTTCTTAGGTTTCTGGTAATTGAATTGAGCGATAGCGGCTATTAGCAGACTGACAGATACCAAAGAAGTACGTTCTCCGGTCGGAAATCAGCGTGTATTGAGAGAAGCAGTTAACAAATAACAGGGACTTGGTCCCTAGTGTAAGTGGTCACCATCAAATCTTTGTCTTTAACTGCAAAGCAAATGCACCCATAGATGCCAGTCTATTCTAGAATCCATTCTCAATGTCTCCTCGTCATGCTTCAAGCTTTCTACAAAATGTGCAAGACAATACAATATGCCCGTCAAGGCGGCTTCCTTTGATTCCTTTGTCACAGTCCCAAGCTGTGATGCTTCCCTTGTCTCTCCCTTTTAAAATGGTTTGAAGGATGCACTACTAAAACGCCATGACCTGTACCCGCCCAAATTGAATCGTGAATTGCCCAACAGTTGGCTATAAGAGAGCAGTCATTTGCCGAATTACTTCTGACACAGCGTAGCTCATTTCTTGGCATGACGAGTCGTGAAGAAAGAGGCTGCTGTAGGAATTGGATGATGTTGCCCATGTGAAGTTGCGTACAACAATGTTACTCATTATAATGGTAGACCTAGACGTTTGTTAGCTATAGGTGTCGTAATGTATGGAACTTGAGTTACTGACCTTGTAGTTGGGGAGGCCGTATGGTTGCCAGCCTAACCGCTTTGCCATCTTGGCGAATCCCTCAGTTTCAATGAGGTGGTAGAATGGGAAGGGAGGGAACATGGCACCGTCGCGATGCACATCCGCCTTGACAAGGAGAGCAGTGCCTCCAACACCATCAAGGGGTATCACCATATTGCGATCGCCTCCCTCAGTCGCCAAGTACGCCATGAGCATTCGATATGTTGGCATCTCAGCATAGCCCTCCAGGAGAATCTCATCAGGGCCCATCTTGGCACCAAGTGCTAGTGCTGTTTCACTGTCTTGCCAGCTGTTGAAGTCATACGGCCGCTCAGTCATTTGCTTGTGTTCATCGTCGTAATATCGCTGGAAGCAGTTGGGAACAATGAGTGGCTTGTCAAAGGCAGCAAGATCCTGAATCAGTGTGATTGGAGTCTCGATAATGTCGGCATCTAGCCACAGAACCCACGAGGTATCCGGACCAAGTGTGGTGAAAAGCAGAGAGTTGCGAGCCTTGGACATGACTTCGCGACGGGCCTTTTGGTTCTTGAGCTTATGGCGCTCGCTCTCATCTTGGGAGAGAATGGCGGGCTCGAAATCTTGTCGTAGAATAATAATGCTCTTGAACTTGTCGGCTTCGCGGCCATGCTTCTGCGTCTTATGTATCTGTTCCTGCAACTCAGTGGTGGCCTGGTTGCCCTCCTTCGTCTTGGGGAGAATGAAACCCAGAGTAATAAGCTCATGGGGATAGGTCAATCGCAACAGATTCTCCCAGTATCCAGGGTAGAATCGAGACATGGGAGTCAGAATGAGTACATTCTCTCGGTTTTTGATGGGCGAGGTAGTAATGGTGACGTTGTTAAGGTTGTAATGCACGACGGGTGGTGGCTTGAGCGGGACGCCAGATCGCGATTTTGACTTTCGGTACGGTGAAGTGGGCGGCGATAGATGATGCTCTGCGGTTATCGATTCGAATCGGCGAGCGGTGACAGATTTGCCAGAGGGCGAGACGAGGAAGACGACGATAAAGATGCACAGGATCGCTCCAAGCGCAAGAGTCAAGGGATTCGTCTTTTTGAGACGAACAGCTCCCATGGGACGGGCCATGGTTGCTATGTCTGTGGCTGTATTTGCGCCTACGAGGCGATGTGAAAGTCGTATGCGTAAGAGCGTGCGACAGCACCGGCTATTGCGATCCAGTCGAGGGCATCAAGTTGAAGATGTGCCAGAAATGCGCCACGAGGAAGATGGCAGAGAGTAGATATTAAAGACAAACTCGCGCGGGAGCGATTGAAGCTTGCAATTGGAGCCCTTGACGGGACAGAAGAAGAATGAGAGAAAAGAAGGAAAAGGTCGTAAAAGATCAGACCAAGGGAAGGGGTAATATGAGGAATACGAAAAGGTGGTGGTTTTCTGGCCTGCCAGTACGAGACGAGCCAAAGGGATAATAAGACACGGCGACTGATTGAGGGTTTGGGGGGAGTGACAGAATGGGTCTAGTGCTTTGGTCGGGGGGTCCGGTTGAAGGCTGTGGCAGGTAATTAGTTCGAGAAGCCTGAAAGTCACCGTCACAATGATGCTGAAAAGTTTATGATAAAATATAAATACAGTCAATTCAAAGGTGAAAAGATCTACTCGAGTAGTATCAATCTATTTCTTTTATCTAATTCGTATATGCAAAAGCTTACAAGATCATGCCTCTTCCTAAACCCGTATTGTACTGTGCTAATAATAGTCTCCACCTTCAGCGGGTGAAGTAGCCACATGTCAAGCCACACATCCACATCTAAGAGATCCGTTATGATGCATATGCGCAATCTTGGCCCAACTTCCAGCATCAACCTCTCTTCTTTCCCTATTATCCCAAACCCAGGGACATAGCAAATTCTACAAAAACGTCTCTTTCAAACCCCGACAAAATGTCTGACAAGATGGACCGTGGCCTTGATGAGATCATTGCCGATACTGTACGTCCTTTATTTATTTCCGTCTCTTTCTTGCCTCGCTATGCCAACTCCCGCATGGAGTAGCGTAGTTCATGCACGCGCTGCCGTCCCATTTCAACTCAGGCTAACTCTTCGTTTGCAGCGCTCCAATCGACCTCGCAACCAACGCGGTCAAGGTCGCCGACGTGAGCCGCGTCAGGATTATCCTCGCGACGGCGTTAGAAAGGTCAGTACATGCGCTATTCCCTACCGGTTCGCGAAGTCGGACCCCATCATGAGGCTTTGTTGACTCTGGTGATGCAGGTTG
Source organism: Fusarium stilboides (assembly GCA_014822085.1). NCBI lineage: Eukaryota > Fungi > Ascomycota > Sordariomycetes > Hypocreales > Nectriaceae > Fusarium > Fusarium stilboides. Next base: position 58,750 of record JAASAY010000564.1, read on the forward strand.
ATCTATCCTCCCTCGTCCTCCAATGATGCCTACTCGACCCGTACAACCCTCCTCGCAACTCGTCCTTCGGTGCTCGGAGATTTTGTCGATTGAAAGGCTTTTCCACTCTGAAAATCCCTTGCTGACCAGCGCGCCCTTCCCATTTACAGTCTGTTCGAGATGATTCACGAAACCTCGATAGGTTAGTCCCGTCCTTAATATCTTGTTTCGACGGTTTACTGACTTGACACAGCGAATGGGTCCACGACCGATTCGAGGAGAACAGTAATACTCGAAACTTCCCCTGACGATTACACCCTTTTGACCCTTGTCCAGACAACCGCCGAGCACCTGCTCCCCGTCGCCGCCGCGAATCTCCAGACCAGTGAGTCGCAACGACAAACAATTGTGGACATCCCTAACCTGTTCAAATTAGAGAGTCTAAAGGCTCAAAGATCCGAGTCGACAACATTCACTACGACCTCACCGAGGATGACCTCGATGTGGGTACCTTGCACCTAGAGTTATTGGATGGCTGCTTATGATATGTAGGAGCTCTTCCGACGAATTGGAACCGTAACTCGTCTCCAGCTACGATACGACCGCGCCGGGCGATCTGAAGGCACCGCCTATGTGACATACGAACTGAAGGAGGACGCTCAGGAGGCGATCAAGCAGTTTGATGGCGCAAACGCCAATGGTGAGTCAGGCAATACACCCGAGTTGTGTAACCCGACTAACGGGATGCAGGCCAACCTATTCGATTGACTCTCCTACCTTCGCGAAACCCATTTGATACTGCTGTTATGCCCAGCCGTCCATTGGCAGAGCGAATCTCAACCCCAGGAGACAGACGATCCCATTCACCCCACCGCCGGTACGACGAGGATGATGCCGCCCGCAGGGGAATTGATAGATACATTCCCGGTCAAGGCGCCCGAAGAAGCCCAATGCCTCGGGGCCGTGGTCGGGGTAACCAGGGCGGTCGTCGTCCGGGAGCTCGACGTGAGGGCCGAGAGGGAGGCCGAGAGGGAGGTCGAGAGGGAGGCCGAGATCAGGAAGGAGGCCGTGGTGGACGAGGTAACCCTCGCACTAAGAAGACACAGGAGGAACTGGACGCAGAAATGGCGGACTACTTTGGCGGAGACAATGCGCAGGCCGCAGAGCCCGTTGACCAGTCGGATGCACCTCCTGCTCAGGCACCTGCACAGGCTCAAGCTCAGGCCCCGGCTCAAGCCCAAGCTGCGACCGACGATATCGACATGATTGAGTAAGGTAGCTGTGTGGTCATTTTTCCTGACACTAATACCCATCATGCTCGACTATGTACAGTACAACACCAGAATGTTTAGCGCACTGCAACCAAAACCCCCACCTTGAACTCCTTGTTAAATAAATGATGGACTTGTCCTTGTATAGATTTGAATGATTCTCATCCGCATGCAATTTCATCAACCCCCTTGTGTGTTTCGCCGGTTCCATGCATATGATAGTGATCCCTGGACTTGTCAGCTGAAATGTTGAAGAAACAAAGCGATATGATTACATACCCCCGAGAAGCCCAAGTTTCGACCTGTAACGAGGCCATTAAACGACATGTCGACATTAATACTCATATTGAAGCTGACGCTGTTTCTATTAGTTACGGGCCGTTGCCCGTTGACGTTTTGTCCGTGCATTGTCGTCTGCTCATTCAGACTTCTCGTGCCGCGCGTCATGCCTCCGTTGTTCTGTGTCGTTATCCAGCGGGTGGTTTCGCTTCGGGTTTGGGTGATTGTAAATGGGGATCCCGATACGGTTTTGACATCTCGGCCTGTTGTCGATCTCCTTGCTAATTGTCGAGGTGGTAGTTCTTCCGCGCTGTCGTCTGAGTCTGTTGATTCATCTGATGAGGATTCGTCGTATGAATCCTCTTCTTCATCGTCGTCTGATAGATATACACTTTCCGCGTCATCACTGTCGTCCTCATCGTCTGATGATTCAACTCTTTTTGGCTTTTGCTTTGATGGTGTAGGGATTGATGGTCCTTGGGTTGATGGTATTGTTGCTGTCTCGGCTTCTTCGATCTCGTCTGGTTGTCGAGGAGCAGATGTAGATACTGGCTCTGCTCTCTTCTTTGTCTTTTTTGATCGTGTTGATTTAGCGTTTTTAGATGAAGATTGCTGTTGCTGCGACTTGGTATGTGATGAAGTGGCTGATGCCGTTGTATCCTGTTGGCGTGGGGGAGCCATGATGGTTTTACATGGGTTTATTGTGGTGTATAATTGATGTGCACTATAGATGGAATTGGTGATTTCTTCAGATTGATATTGTAGGATATGAATTGATTAAATCACGGATTCTACGGCGTTGACTTATGATACAAATCCTGTCCTTCGTCATCATGTGCTATCTCGTCCGAGGCGAATCGGGCCATGAATGGTTCCCCGCGACACAAGAAACAGGGTTGAATCCTTGAAGAGTGACGTCGCTCTCACCACCAAAACGACATTGATTTTGTTTGAGCCTCGGTTATGGGCTTTTGATTCGTCTGCGTCGTACCATCTGCATTATTTACTTGATAAGTGCACATGATTTATCAAAATGATGATTTGGCGGTTAATACTTGCAAGAATAGATGATAACAATTCGATGCGTGGAGTCTACTTCCAGCTAAGGTACCGGTACTAGGTAGGTAGGTAGTTTGACAGGTGGCGACCGTTGGAAATAACGGGCGGAGATAGATCCACCCTAGTTATCGATCAGTGGGACTGTCTCAGCCATCCCGACTACACACATTTCCACAAAGATCATCAAAATCAAATACTCTAGATTTGGGGACCCTAGCAAGGGCAAGACGATGCTTCTATATACCTTTCTCTGGGGCGGAGGGGGGGTTTCGGTTTACCAGGAGCTTAAAATAATAGACAACCAGGACGTTCACGACACAATCAAAGATATACTGCAGTGCTCATAATAAATTTACAGGTATAATCTAAGCTAGATCATATGCCAAAAGTGAGACAACCCAAGAGAGCTATAATTAATATGTTCTAGGTAGAAGTACAGTTTAAAGTAACTATGCCGAAACGCACACATAATATTCTGCCCACAGAGCTGTGCACTTAGCTCCCACAGAAGGGTTCCATTTTGCGATCTGGGCCATCGTGATCTTGTAGTAGTTTTGAATAGACGCACAAGTGGTGGTCTTCTGGACTAGATGGAACTTCTTACAGTTCTTAACCATATTGGCTTGGATGGGCGAGGGGGTTGGGTCAGTCTTGGGCGGCTGGGTTGGAGTTGGCTTCTGTCCGATGACACCCACGCACACATTGTAGTCAGCCCACAGAGCTGTGCACTTAGCTCCCACAGAAGGGTTCCATTTTGCGATCTGGGCCATTGTGATTTTGTAATAGTCTTGAATAGATGCACAAGTGGTCGTCTTCGCAACCAGATGAAACTTGTTGCAGTTCTTAACCATATTGGCCTGGATAGGTGAAGGGGTTGAGATGCCGTTTCCAGGGTTTGTCGGAGATGGAGTTGGGGGCTTCCAGCCTACTATCGAGACGCAAACATTATATTCTGCAAGGAGAGACTGACAGTTGGACCCGACGCTTGGGTTCCATGAGTAAAAGTCTTTGAGAGGGAGGTTGTAATAGTCGCTGATTGAGGCGCATGTAGTTGTCGACTTGACGAGATGGAACTTATTACAGTTCTTGTTCATGTTGGCCTGGATCGGAGAAGGCGTCGTGATGCCGTTGCTAGGGACAGTTGGAGAAGGCTTTGGTGTCTCAGGCTTGTAATCGACGGTCTCGACACAAACCCAGTAGTCGGCCAGTAAGGTCCGACAGTCAGAACCAACGGCGGGGTTCCATTTCTTGAAAGTGGCCAAAGGTAGCTTGTAGTACGTCTCAATGGACGTGCAGGTCGTTGTGGTTTTTACCAAGTGGAACTTGTTGCAGTTGTTGACCATTCCCTCTTGGATGGGCGACGGTGTCTCAATACCGTTGGTGGGAGTAGGCTTGGTTGGAGAGGGTTCATGGCCGATGATAGACACGCAGGCATATGTGTCAGCCCAGAGGCCGTTACAGTTGCTTCCAACTTCTGAGTTCCACTTGGTGAATTGGGCCAGAGTGATGCCATGCTTCGATGCAATCTCAGCACAGCCCTCGTTCTTTTTGACCATGTAAAACTCGTCACAGTTGGTGACCATGCCGGGCTGGATAGCATCAGGGGTCTCGATGCCTAAGTCTGTTAGTATAATGGAGCTCATAGGAACTAGTCTAGTGGTCTCACCATTTGATGGCTTGGTAGGGGAAGGCTCAGGTTCTTCCGGCTCAGGCTCAGGCTCAGGCTCAGGCTCGGGGTCGGTGGGCTCAAACATGGCCTCAACGCAATAGGACTGACCAACAGTCAAGCCTTGACAGTTGTCTTTGATGGAAGGGTTCTAAAAGAGTTGTCAGTCAGGAGTGTTTGGAAGGGCCACATCACTTACCCATCGCTTGAACTTCTTGATGTCGATCTGATTGTCCTTGAGGAGAGCATCACAAGATATCTTTTCATTGTAGTCAACCCACCATGTGCAGTACTCGGTGGTCTTGTCATCATGAGGATTCTTGGGAGTAGCATCTCGACGATGAGGTTGATGGACTGCAGCACTCAAAGCGAGCTGAGAGCCGCCGAGTAGGAGAACCAAGTGTTTGGCATACATAGTGAGAGCCTGCAGAGAAGCACAGAGAAGAAGAGACAAGACAGTGATGTGATGAAGGCAACTAAAGATTGGGAGGTAAGGAGATTGGCAAAGTTATAGCTGATGATATAGCTGATGAGCACTCCAAGCTCCAAGCGGCAAAGCAAAGTCCAATGTGCGTATGGTCATGATCATGCCTAATCCATCGTCCGATGAACGGACCACGTTTACCTCGAAATTACTTCTCATAGAATTAGGATACCTCCGAGATGTATGGTCTAGGTAGTTCCTTTGGCGTCTCCAGGTCGTTAGACTATCTCCAGACATGCAAAGTAGTACATATCCACAAGTCCCTAGCTACCGTCGCTTAGATCCGAATATGTCCCCAGCACCCTTGAATTGCTCGGGTCGGTTCGTGCGAGTGATGCACTTCCCCTGCATGAGTCTAGAAACTCTTCTGCACCCTGACGGACTTGTATCCTAAGAGAGACGTTTGAAAAATTTAAACGTGCCTGTGACAAAAGGGTTGCTGATTTATTACTGTATTCACCGGAAAGTGTTGGTTCTAATCGTTCTTGTAACAAAAGGTCTGCTAGGTTCATCACTTCCTCACCGGAAAGTGTTGGTTCCAGGGTATTTAAAGATCAACCCATGTAAATAGACAGAGAACAGGGTCCACGGGAATGGCGCATCACCAGATGAGATGCTAAGAACTCAATCGTGGACCGAGGCCAGGGTGTATGTAGGGTGTGGGAGAATCAAAAGAGCAGGGTTGCAAATAGCCGGTGTCATGTCATGTCTTGGCCACGGAACTCGGAGTTGATTCAACAAGGCTAATACTCATCACACAACATCAACCTTTTTGACTCTGCAGTAGTAAATTAGATGCCAAGCTCGCCTCACCTTCTCCGTCCTGGAACGTGTCCGAAAGTGCAGCTTGAAAAATCCCTCACGGCTTATTCGAGTCGTCTTTCCTCTCAGTCGGCCTGCGGCCTCGGCCCATATCGCTAGGTGTTGTCAGGGTCAACCATAGCATGTGTGGTCTGGGTGAAATTGAGGCGGATACGGCCGGTAACTTGCGACAGTCAAGCCTGAAGTCTTGTACGTCGACTGACTCAATATTCGTTGTCTCATTAGAGGAGGTGGTAGATATCTAGACATGAGTTAAAGGAAGCCAATCTCGTAGAACCCAATATTATGTGCTCGCATTACCTTCATAACTAGATGGACTACAGCTCTTGTACTCTATAGAACTTGGGCTTCATTGACAAGTCGAGGTCATGGAAATAATATCTGTCCACAAACGAGAATGGCTCTAGTGTTGATCGCTGCCGATATCTTCTGCTTCGTCTTAGTCCTCGTCTTCTTCTCCATCCTCCTCCTCCTCATCGTAGTCCTCACCGTCTTCTGACTCTGACTCTGACTCTGATTCATCATCATCCAACCAATGCCTCAGCACATAATTCTCCCGAAAAGGCACTTCGCCGTAAAGATGCTTTTCTAGTGCCACGGGCAGGTCCTCAATCTCATCGCATTCCGGATGACGCTCTCTCCTTTCTGTAGCGATATTGGCATCTCTACACAGCACACCATGCCATGACGTTTCTGACCAGTCAGACGTTATAATTTGATCAAACCTAACGTAAAGTCCTTTTGGGTCCGGCCCAACCACATTTGGATGATCTCGAATCGCATCATAGACAGCAGTCCAATCTGTGTACTTGAATCCTTTGCAGAGGCCCAATTGTAGTTCCAAATGTCGTAGGCGTGGCATTCGTGCCATCCAATCGCGAAACAATAATGGATTGATGCTTCCAAATGCATGGCGAAGGTACTCAAGTGCTGGCATGTCCAGGGCAGAATGACAAGGCCAGACCATGGGACCCTGTCCGGAGATTTCAAGATGTCGTAGAGAAGTATGACACTTCTGAATAAAGGCCTCGAAAATGCGGGAAACCTGTTTCTCAATTTCGTCTTCCTTCTGGTATGGCAGGGCGTTAAACACCCTTTCACTGGCCTGGCGATACTCGTCAGACGGAATATCAGGTTTGAACTCGAGCTTGTCCAGGGTAGTCAAATCTAAGTATTTCCAACCTGTGATGTTGGCGCACTCCAGGTTCCCAGCCATGATTTGGTTGATGCTGATCTGGCGTACAGCAATACCCGTAGCCGCTATACACGACATGACTGTAGTAAAGAGTCGATCGCCTGCGATACCAGTTGCATACTTACAGCCATACTCATCATCGTTATTGAAATGTTGATGAGAGCCCAGTTGACAAGGCACTCCTGTCTTGGGCGTGTCGAAGTATTCCGCTAGGCACAATTCTTCGCAGTGGCGAGTTGGGAACTCAATCCCGTCCAGGCATCTTCCTAGCTGCCTCAGTATCTCTACCCACGCAGTCTTGAGTTCGTCCGTTTTTTCCAGCAGTTCCTGTTTAGCCTTGGCATCGCGCATGTACGCCGCATACCCATCAGCGAGCTGCGCCTCTGTAAAAGGCCACTTGCCTCCAAGGTGCTCATTCACAAATTTGTCTTGCAGAGACGATTCGAAGTTGTAGGTTGGAAAGTTTGGTCGATACTGACCAGCAAATGGCTCAGCAAGGATCTGGAGTGCTGAGATCGTAACGAGCTGTTTGAAGGTCTCGAACAAAAGAGCCCAGCTTGGTGGCGTGATGAAGACAATGGTACGCACATACTTGGCCACACGCGAAAAATCTCCGCGCTGTATGCTCGTCAGACACGCGAGTGTCGGCTCCAGTTGAATCGAGGTGAATAAGATTTTATTGATGTAGCCGAGATTGGCAAACCGCTCGTGTGTGAGCCTCAGAGCTTTGAGTAGACGGTATGAGTCTCTGTGGAGCAGGTTAGTTTAGATGCGAAATACGATCCAGTAATGGAATCATTCTTGTAGTAGTATTGTTTGCGATCCTCGACAGCCTCATCCACTGCATTTTTAATGATTAAAGGAACGATTTCGAGTGGAAAGCGATGAAATCCACTCTGAGACTGAGCGGGATTCACTTGGGTAGCCATGTTGGCAACAGTTGATGAGTGAGAAATTACAAGTGATGAAAGTAGGAGGATATAGAATATATAGTTAAGGTAAATAAGGTAAGTAATAAGATAGTGGAGAGATGCACATCGCCCCACTTTAAAATAAGCCAAGGTAGTAACATGTTATGGCCCCTTTCCTCCGCGTGTCCTACAAACCATAGCCAACTGCCACCGCCACTAACATCATTCTAATAGCAAACCACAGATCAGCGCCTAGAACCAGAGTAACATTTTCACTATCTTTGTCCGTACCTGCTGTGGAAGTAGCTTGCGAGTGAGTCACGCTTGCTCCCTGGCCATTTGTTGCACTTGGTAGCGGTGCTGGTGCTGGTGATGGTGTCTTTGGGGCCTTGAGCTGGGCAGTGGGATTCGCCTCAGCATGAGCCCGAGCATAGCACGCACCCCAGGAAATAGTATTGTTCAGGCGCACATATGCATAGGGCACGATAAGCATCTGATTGAACCATCTGTTGGGGCAGTCCCGTGCACCTTCGACAATATCTTGTTTATTCTCCTGCCACCACGCCGAGGCCGAGCTGGCGTAGGACGACCACGCAGGCAGGAGAGTCTTGGGTACGGCATCGCTGAAAGAACACCAGTCGCAAGAGCGGGATACGTGCAGGTAGGAATACCTAAGATATCCGTCTCAACCCATTCACAGTCCTTTTGCAAGACATCGCCTTAGGAGACAAGGGCTGTTGAGAGGGCTCCAATTGGAGTTACTGCAGACCAGTAAGGATAGAAGTCTGAGAACAAGCACTCTCGAGGGTCTTCGGTAACGGTGGGCTCAGCAGAGGGGAATAGGGTGTCAAAAATGGTTGCAACAGCAGTTGTAGCCTGCAACAGAAGGAGAGCAGTTTGTGCTCTCATGTTGGACGGAACGGGTTGAACAAGTTGAAATGGGTTGTGTCTGCAGCTGCGAGGAAATCAACAGACGGAGAAGACAGACCAGTTATACCAGTGACATGTACCAAAACTGGATACAGTCTATGTCTACCCCGTGGGGGTGTTCTATGTTTTGCAAGGAACATCAGCCTATGTCCCAAAACAGGACAAGACCGTTAAGTAAGGTCCCGGCTCGTGGACTTAGGTAGTACTCGGTTGCGTTTTAAGCTTGACTGTTGGTAAGGTTCTGATTATGCATGTCTGCTTTATGATCTCCAGGGCCCTCGGCCTGCAGATTTTAAATGAGACCCCAATAAACCCTGCATAAGTTGTCTGTTGGTTGTTGGTTGTTGGTTGTTAGTTATGACAGGACGCTAAACCTATAGCGTGGGCTATCCGAGACCCATCTTTGTTTCCGGGTGTAATGCGATCCAATCGGAAGAAGTGTCAATGTCAATCAATGAACGGGAGCTCCCGAGCGCCACACTATAATACTAGGTACAGTACAGCCTGCAGGGGTCAGGGATGTAAATTCCGCGTTTTTGTGTGTTCCGCTCGAGGAACCTTCACTTGAACAGGAGAACAGCCTGCAAGGCGAGTCAAGATACTTGTGTGAAAAGTTCATAAACCTTATGACTGGTGTATCAGGCTGGACTTCCCTGACCCTGTGAGCTGTATGATAATCCCTGTATCAAGTATCGTATCATACGGCCAAGCTCGAAGGTCACCATTCGCCAGGTCCAGGCCAAATGATGACCCAGGACCGAACGACCACATGTCTGGAAGGAGACGGATTCTTCAATTCCGAGGGATTAAGTCGAATGGGTTTGCGAAAGTACCATGTGTATCATTTCCCGAAGCTGTAGAGCTCTTCATGTCAGAGGAGAGGGGGGAGATAGCTGGGTATATAGATGGATTCATGACCCATTGGAATGTATGAGATACTCAAACAAATTCACTGACCGTCTATCATTTCATCAATCGTTGATTATGCACGCTCATCAGAGCTCACTTTCATTTCTATTATGATCTCTTCTTTTACCATTCCATCACTATTCCTTAACTCTCACTCTCACTCTCACTCTCACTCTCATTCTCTCATCCACTCGTCTTTTTCTTTACCACTTGCTCACTCTCTTTGACTACACCTCTTTATCATCAACTGCCCCTCTCAGTATGACTTCCATGCTGAGATGCGGCCTAGTCTCCTTCATCTGGGGAGTCAGTGTTGTTCAGTCCGCGATCAACCTGGACGGCTCACAAGCCGTAGACCCAGTTACGGAGGATGACCCTTCACCTATTGCTGATATCAACACCTATCACCCTGATCAGCATGATTGTCCACCCTCGTGTGTAGACTATACCAACACCCACAGCTGGATCCCCTATTTTTCTGTGGAACGTCTCAATCGCTGCGAAGAGCCAATGTTGCTTCAGTTCTCTGTCTCGGAGCCTTTGGGCAACCCGGGTTCAACTACCTTGATCCGCAGTTGCTCGATGGCATCCAACTCATCGTCCAACATTGCCGGAGGATCGGTCAAGAAGCCAAAGAAAGGAGCCGATCTTTTCGAAGGTGGGCGCCTCGCCACCGCCCCTGCCTGTATCATCGATGGCCGTCAAGTTGATGACGTTATGAAGCTGGGTACTAGCAGCACCAAGAGTGATAAGCAAGCTGGTGTCAAAGCTGCCAAGTTACTTCAAGGCATGCAAAAGTTCTTCAAGGCCAAGGATAACTGTGACGAGAAGTTCTTGTTCGCCTACCACCAAGAGGTCGTTGCAAGTGTCTACATTGGTGCTGGTCTGGGCAAGGAGACGGCAAATTCAGCTCTTGCGTCCCTAGCCGAACAAATTCAGAACAGCGGCTCACTTGCCAATGAAACTGTTGTCGAACTCTGTGGCCAAGGCCGTCAACCAGATAGAGTATTTGGTATCTCCGTTGATACCTCGGCAAATCTGATAGCCGTGCAAAAGAAAGCCCTTGAGTGGAGCAAGGGTGTAAGTGCCATTCAAGGAGACATTTCATCTTCAGCATCACTACGCGGTGCCAAGGTCTTTGATATCGCCGGTATCACCGACATAAGCGATGCCCATCCTCCTACTGGCATTCACGCCCCAAACTCAACCCCAAGCCCAACCCTAAGTGCGCGGCATCTTTCGTTGTTCCCCAAGCGAGCGGTATGCAGCCACATCCCAGTTGAAGATGGAGATAGCTGTACCTCCCTTTCGGTCAGATGCGGGATCTGAGGCACCGACTTTGTCAAGTCTAATCCCCAGAAAGACCTTTGCGCCAACCTCGAAGAAGGAGACCATGTTTGCTGCTCGGCCGGTGATGCATACAAGCCTAGCACACCCAAGCCAGGGAGCGATGGTACCTGTGCTACTCACCTCATTGGCAACGGCGACACTTGTGCCTCAATAGCCAAGAAGTACTCTGTCACAGTCAAGCAACTGGATTCCTGGAACAAGGGCAAGACCTGGGCCTGGACTGATTGCAACAATCTTCTTCTCAAGTACAACATGTGTGTCAGCTCTGGATCAGCTCCTATGCCACCACCACAGAAAGGAACAGAGTGTGGTCCCATGGTGCCGGGAACAAGCCCCCCCCCAAGGACAGTAAGACGTCCCTCGCTGATCTGAACCCCTGTCCCCTCAAGGCGTGCTGCAGTAATTGGGGCTTTTGCGGTGTGTTCCCCGATCACTGCAAGGACAACTCACCCGAGGGCGGCGGTCCGGGAAGCAAGAAAAAGGGTTTCCAGAACACTTGTGTCTCCAACTGTAATAACAACATCAAGGAGAACTCGGGCCCTCCCAAGGATTTTGGAAGAATTGGCTACTATGAAGCTTACAATCTCGAACGCGATTGTCTTTGGTTGAAAGCCAAGGATGCCAATACTGACGGTTCCTACACTCATATCCACTGGGCCTTTGCCTCTATTGATCCGCAGACTTGGAAGCCGGTAATTGATAAATGCAAAGAGGAATGGAATTCCTTCAAGAGGCTCAAAGCCAAGCGTATTGTGTCATTTGGCGGCTGGGATGACTCGACTAAGCCCGACAAGTACAATATCATTCGCTCGGCCATGATCACAAACCGCGAGCTATTTGCAACCAATCTCGCCAAGTTTGCCGAGGATGAAGGCCTTGATGGTGTTGACATTGACTGGGAGTATCCGGGTGTAAGTGGCCTCCTCCGTTTCGTTGGTAGGTAACTTGACTTGACTAACACGATTCAATTCCATTCTAGGCCACGGATATCCTCGTCGGTGGCAAGGCAATCGGCGAAAAGACCGACGGCTTGAACTATCTTAGATTCTTGACTGTTCTCAGAAGCAAGCTTGCATCGAGCAAGTCAGTGTCGATTGCCGCACCAGCCTCATACTGGTACCTCAAAGCGTTCCCTATCGACAAGATTGCCGAAGTTATCGATTACATTGTCTACATGACGTATGACCTGCACGGTCAATGGGACTACGGGAATCCCAACGCATATGATATGTGCGAGTCAGGGAAATGCATTCGAAGTCATGGTAAGACGTCGCTGCCACGAAAGTCCATTATTTAACCCCAGCTAACCGAGCCAGTCAACATGACCGAGACCAAAAATTCCCTTTCTATGGGTATGTACTACTTATTCTTTCCAAAGGTATCAATGTCAATCAACATGAACGCCTAACAAACCGCAGTTACCAAGGCCGGGGTCCCCAACAACAAGATCTTCGTCGGCGAGTCTAGCTATGGACGATCGTTCCGTATGGCAAAGGATGGCTGTTGGAAGTCCATGCGCGAGTTCACTGGATCCAGGACTGAGTCGGAGCAAACCCGGGAAGATGCACCAAGACGGGAGGCTATCTTGCCTATGCCGAGATTCAGGAGATCCTCCTTGGTGACAGGGGAGCTCGAACCTTTTATGATGAGGATTCAGAGTCAGACATTATTCTCTATGATGGTATGTAAAGACAAGTACTTGTACGTACTTGGTCCCGGCTGACAAAATGAATGCAGGCGACTACGTTAGCTACTTGGATCCCCGAAGCAAGCTAGAGCGACGAGCCGTTTGGCAAAACCTCAACTTTGGGGGCAGCATCGACTGGGTCGTGGACCTACAGCAATTCGGATCGGCCGACTTTGATGTACCTGCAGATATCCCAGAGACCGGTGAAGGGTGCATCCGAGGACAGGATATATACCTAGACACCGAGAACCTTTGCTATTTCTCATGCGGCTACGGCTTCTGCCCAGAGTCCAAGTGCGAGTGCACCCAGAAAGGTCCCCTGAGGAAGCCCCCATCTAAGCCGAACAGTGAGGAAGTGGTTGCCGAAGACTCATTCGACGTTGATATCAACCGTCTCTGCAAGTTTGCTTGCAAGTACGGCTATTGCCCCGACGAGATTTGCAGGAAAGTCGAGACAGACACGAGCGACGAAGAGGATGAGACTGATGAAGCTCCTCCGTATCATCACAGTACCTCCTGACTATGATGAAGACTCAGTCAAGAACAGGGACAAAAACGACAAGCAATGCTACATCTACAGGAGACGGGATCAAGATATTTATGGGGAGGTCGGTCTCGAGTCATGCAAGGAGCAATGCCAGCAGACACTCGACGAAGCAGAAGAAGAGGGTAGGATCGCCAACTATGGATGCGTCTCCTTTAGGCCATTGGACTCTCCCATTACGTGGCAGTATCAACCTTCAACTGGTCTTGAGATCATAGGTGGTCAATGCAGTTGCGATAACTGGATTGTGAATGACCTTGCTGAGTGGTTTATCGACGCGCTCCCAGCAATTGCCCAGATTGGTTGCTTTCTCCTCATGTCGGCCGTCAAGTTGGTGTTTGATGTTGGAACTGCACTCTTTGCCCCAGGGAGGGCGATTAGTGCTGGTGCAGATATGGCTCTCACAGCTGCAGAGACGGTCAACTACTTCTACCCCGAAAGCGAAGACCCTACTGGTGCTTTCGACTGGTGGTTGAGCCCGTGCGGAGGAACTGACTTGGTCCCTGACGAAATCAAGCAAGTGTTTGACATCCTCAGCCAAGTTCCCACAGGCCGAGGGAGCTTCAAGACACCAAAGAAGATCAAGAAGGGCGGCGGTAAGAAGGGAGATGAGGGCAATCCCAGAGCTCCTAAAGGCCCTCGAAAGCAAACCGGAACCGGAACCGGATCAGGAACAGGAAATAACAAGCCCAGCAAGCCGAGATGCAGTGTTCCTGCAGCCAAGGCAACCCAACATAGGGGAAAGTCCAGGAACACGCTTCGTCTTGTGGGATGCGACTCCAACGACGTCAGTACAACGACGGATCTTGTAGTAACGTCGTTGACATACGCACCAAATGCTGCTGCCACGCACATTACCAAAACATGCCAACTCAAACATACGCAAGCCTGTTACCACTACCGCTCAGCCCAGAGCAACAACCCCCAGTGGTCGACACTGACCTGCCCTGATGAGGCGGCAACCAATGCACACCGTTTGAATGGCAAGATGACCAAGGTTTGGAACGCGGAGCATTCAGGCGTAGGTTGGCTGGACACGAAGCACTACAAACATCAGGACTCCGAAAGGGACGAGTTCCCACCAGCATACCTCCTCGATCCCAACAGCGACACATTTTTGAAGGCTGGCGAGAAGGAGGGCCAGCGAATGCGCTTCCTGCCCGGGTATCAGAACGGCGGTGCAGGCAATATGTGGACAGGTGTCTGCTTTGTACCTCCGATGCGAGACATGACGCTCAAAGACTTTCACGATTTGGTGGTCGGGGGGAGCAGGGGGCCGATGCCCCAGGGCAACCCCGTTCATAGAAAGGCTTTTGTCGAGGCTGTTATCGATGTCCGACCTCGGTTCCAGATCAAATATCAGCTTGATAGTTCGGGCGTTACTAATCTCAAGGACGACGGCTTGTGGGCAAATCCTTGTTGGCCCAGTGCCATCGCCAAAACAGATCCGGGCTTTGTTCTCTTGCCTAAAGACGAATGGTATGACAAGAACCCGAAGCCAAAGTGGGACTATAAGAAAAAGTATGAGAAGGGAAGCAATGGGGATTAAGGTACTGTCATTGTCATTGCCATTGTCATTTACCCATAGACTAGAGCTCAATATTGCAGTTTACTACAAAGGTAGTTGTAGTCTAATATCCAGGCTTGTGTTATGTTGTGTTGGCCCTAAAATAAACACAGTAAGCTGTGCTGTCGCTAAATAACCTCCGACGGACTGAGAATTTACTATTTATGCATAACAGGGTATTTATTAGACGATCGCTGACTGCGAGATAAGATGCAGTCATGGAATTATTACAGAAGCGGTTAAATGAATCGACCAGAGGGCTTAGCTGTGCATGCTGACATCTTTAACAGGGGTGTAGTTTCAGCCCTGCCCAGAGAAGAGCCAATGATGAATTTACAAGGTAACAAAAGATGCGAGAAAAGTCCCAGTAAATAAGTAGACTCCATGGGGACTCGCATTCGCATGTCGCAGAGTCGCATATAGCATCAACATACGGATATCTGTCTGACATGTCCGTTCAGCAACAGCAGAATCAAGCAAAATGTTCAACATATTTAAAATGTCGTTTTCCTATCTCTCAGAAACTCACTTGGGCTATATCCTCATCCAATTCAATTCAATTTCATCAACTCTCAAAATTGGTTGTTTTGGCGCTATCGAAGCAAGTAAACTCGTCTCATATAAGTCAACCCGATATCCTAGTCACTCGGTGACATTTTCTTTATTTCCAACTTGTTGGTATACTTTAATACCAAAGAGAAACTGAGCTCTTTTGAAAATCATCATGAACAAACACAGTCACCCACTATCACACTCAGTCGGTAATGGCCCCAGTGCCGAATATTTCGAAATGGACTCCCGGACATCTCTTGACGATGGCTCAAGATACGACTTACCAGGATCAACAAGCGACTACACAGGAGCAGCTACAGTGATCCAACCCGGAGCTGACACCAACAAGATCAACGAGCTCGACATGAACATGCCCCTGGGCAAGGCCATGAAGAAGTACAACAAGGTCGTGCGGTACTGCCTCTTCATCTGCATCCCAATCACTGCCTGGGGCTACAGCTTGCTCATGACGGGAGCCGTCAACGGAGCTGACTCGTTCAAGAAGGACTATGGCGCAAAGTACAAAGGCGAATGGATCATTCCAAAGACCTATCTCAGTCTCTGGATGGCCATAGGACCAGCGGGTTCGGGTGTAGGAGCCCTGGTGGGCGGATTTCTGCAGGATCGTATCGGTCGTCGCTTCACCCTCATGACTGGCAGTATTATCTCGGCTCTGGGTGTCACAGGTATCTTCTTCTCCTTTCTACCACCTGAAGTCATGGGTAAGCGTATCATGTACTCGGCGGGCATGTGTCTCCAGGGCGTGTCAGTTGGTATGCTCCAGGCGACGTGCAGCACCTGGGTATCGGAGAATACACCTGTAGCTTTGCAAGGTCCTGCCATGGCCATCTTTCCGACCTTTACACTCCTGGGCCAGTTGTTGGGCTCTCTCACTTTGATCCCTGTCAACATGATTGAAGGTCGTACAGGGTATGCCGCGGCGTTTGCAGCTGAGTGGCTGCTGGCTGTTTCAGCATTCATACTCTCATGGTTCATCCCCGATAGTCCCATCTTCCTGCTTCGAAAGGGCCGCGATTCCGATGCTCTAAAGGCGGCCAAGCGTCTGTATGCGCCAAAGGTCAGCCAGTTCGTCGCACTTGAGCGCTTCCGAAACATTGTCGAAGAGGAGCGGTCATGGGCTGCTGATGCTACCTACGTGGCTTGTTTCCGACGAAAGAATCTACGCCGGACCATGATTACGCTGTTGGCTGCTATCATGCCCTCTCTATTTGGTCTCGACCTCCTTCAAACAGCTAATGTCTTCTTGGAGACTCTCGGATTAGACACCATGACGGCTGCTATCTTACTCTCAGGTGGTATCATTGCTGGCATGATTTCCAACGGTACAGGAATCTGGATCCTCTCTAGAATGGGCGTCCGTCGAACCACCATGGTGACTCTGTGTGTCACAGCCGTTTTCTGGGCCGGTATGGGGTCCTTGGGCTTCTTCAAGGGAGATACCATTCCTTGGGTCTGTTCAGGCTTCATGATTGCTATCATCATCTCGCTAGGTCTTGGTGCTTGGCCTGCCAGCTTCGCCTACATTGGACAGACCAGCTCCATGCAACTCCGTGCCGTGTCGACGTCCCTCGCTGGTACAGCAGCGCAGGTATGCTCCGCTATCGTCGCCTATATTCTCCCTCAGCTCTTCAATAAAGACGGGCTCTATTTGGGCGCTAAGACGGCTTTCCTCTACACTGGTACCTGTCTCATCGCTGTTGTGCTGGCCTTCTTTTTCCTACCCGAGATGAAGGGTCGTACTGTCGCCGATCTTGATAGCATGTTTGCCATGAGGATGCCCACGAGACAGTTCAGGTATTACAAGGTGGATGACACGGTTCTTGAGGACGACAAGATCCCGCTCGTCGACCAGTCCTATTCGCGAGTCCCGGTGTGAAAATTGCTTGGTTTTGGATGCTCTTATATGTATGAAAGTTCGTTTTCTTTTTTCTTTTTATATAAGGATTAAAGCCAATCAATTTCAAAATTTGGGAGTAAGGGCACTACTATGGACGAATACCACAAACTACATACATAAGACGAACAATGCCTACTCTGTAGTAGATATAAGTTGAAGAGTATTATTTTTATATAAACCAGAGTATTTAAGAGACTTGGTCTAAATTAAAATCTAGATTTACTTAGACAACCAAGCGTTAGTTGTGAATCTGCAATATTACCTATTTTGTCTTTATTCTTGCAGATAAGAGGTCTATCCTATTCACGTCTACCCTTGAAAGTTGCTAGTCTAAATCCTTACATCATCCTACCTACTACCTACCCTGGTTCGCATCCATTGAAGTAAAGCCCAGCTGCATCACGCAATACCTACACCTCTACCTACTCTATCCTAGACAAAACATACAATACACAACTAGATTCACCATTAAAATGTCCACCTCAACAGCAAAATCTATAAGCAAAATCGGACTATTGTCCATTGGCGACATGGGCGTCGGCATTGCGAGATTGCTGATTGCCAACGGCTTTGCTGTTGCAACAAATATCTCCGGTAGAAGGTAGCTTGCGCTATATTGCACAAATGAGACAATTTGCTTATGAATATTTAGCCAAGATACAATTGATCGTGCTCGAGATGCTCAAGTAGAGCTTCTCGAGTCTGATGTCGAGCTGGTCCAGCAGAGTTCCGTTATACTCTCTGTCGTGCCACCTAAAGATGCAGAAAGCACCGCTCATCGAATTGTGGACGCATTATCAGAATCAAATAGAACAGAACAGCTCTGTTTTGTCGATTTAAATGCAGTTGCACCCTCAACCATCAAGACTATTGCAGCACTGGTCGCAACATCTAAGGTACCTGTACAATTCGTCGATGGAAGTATTCTTGGGGCTCCCCCGCAGCTCAAAACATCGTCTAGCAGCAACAACTTGGATGACTGGGCTCGGCCTAGACTTCCCATCTCGGGGCCAGACTCTCTAAAGTCACTGCCATTTGGCGAGAAACTTAGATCGGTGCTCAACATGAACCACATTTCTCCCGATATCGGTGCTGCAAGTGGGCTCAAGATGTGCTTCGCTGCTTTATCCAAGGGCTTTACAGCCATTGCTACGCAGTCATTTACCACTGCCCACAACCTTGGTGTTCTAGATGCTCTCAAGGACGAAGTCGGTAAATTCTCCCCAGCGGTTCTTGCCAACGCCGAGAAAGGCGTACCAGGCATGCCACCAAAGGCATACCGATGGGTTCGCGAAATGGAAGAGATTGCTCTCACCTTCAATGAAGAAGGAGGCTGGGACAAGAACATGTTTGAGGGTGCTGCAGGGGTCTACGAGGCTATCGCGGAAGATGAAGTGCTCGGAAGTGAAAAGGTTGGCAAGAGGAAGAGGGGGACAACATTGGAGGATGTGGCGGCAGCGGCAGCAGAGGGACTGCAGAAGAAGAAGAGAACACAATAAACAAAAGACATAGTTAATGCTCTCACGCTGTAGATCTGGCTATTTCTAGACATCAGAAGGGAGTAATTATACATCTTTTATGATACAAGTACAGGGGAGCCAGAGAGGGTTAGACGCTGACATAGATTCGAGAGTTTGGCACGTTGAGTCTCCAATCGTTGTTAAACCCAGGCGTCGTTTCGGCGGCGGCGTCGGACGAAGTGACAAAGATTCCCTCGTTTGAAAGCGCTCCAAAGTGGCCTTCCAGCAACTGAGCCTCAGGTTGAGAGGGCTCTTCATCAGTCTCGGCCTCTACCTTGCTGGCCGTTCCGAACACTACGCCAGTCTGTTTCTTACCAGTCGCTTCAGCGGTCGAAGTCTCTGTTGATGCAAAGAACTGGATCTTAGAACCCACGGGGACAAAGTTGCCACCATCCATGGCCTGGATGAATCTCTGCATCTCTTCCTCTTCGGATAGAGCAAAGTGGGTTCGCTGAGGGTCGAGCGATAGCAGGCCCTTCTTTGCGCCCCAGCCACCGCCGCCGCTCACTATATACTGTTAGCACTCGGCCGTTAACATCGATCGAGTTACGTACAGATTTGATATAGCCGGCCGCCCTGCCCGTACAGGTCCTTCAAGTGACCGGACGTGGAAGTTACCAAGTCTGTAACATTTAGGTTGTCGCTGAAAGTTGCCTCCGGATCAGGGTCAACTGAATGTGAACTGCTTCCCGACTGGGCGAAGGTCGGAGGTGTGATTACTGCCCAGATACCCATGGGTGATTGGACCAAGTCTGATTTCCGAGCATGTAGCTCATCGACTGCTGGTTCAAGCTCGTTTGATGCAGGTACCGATTCATCATCGAGGTTAACCCGTCGCACGATGTTGCCAAAGCTCTCAGTCACCACGCGGGGATGAGTCAGGGGGACAAGGGGGGCCCAGATACCGAGGTCATTTATTGAAGGGAGCTGCTGCTTGAGAGGGAGGACTATTTGCTGCCAGTGCTTCTCTGTCTTCTCGACAAGCTTTGGTGAGCTCTGTGATAAGTCGTAGCGGCTGGCAATAAGTGTCGAGGTCTTGTGGTTCTGGAATGTGGTGTTGGTCAGAGGGATAGTGATGTGAGGGTTGCCGAGGTCCATCGTCAAAGCTGCCACTTTATCGGCGTCCTCCCTGGTCTTTGGGGGACTTTGGGTCCATAGTCCTGGCAGAACTGAGTCGAGTTTGCCGCGTAGGATAGACAGCCCCTGGATGGGTTTGTTACTCGGCACTGTCGGAGCAACATGGTCAACAACAGCGCCGAGAACATGAAATTGGCCTGTCTTTTCAGAGCCAGAGAGTAGATCGACGAACTCTGCCATGAATTCATCTTGTTCCAGCCATTTTGAATATTGTGGCGTTGCTAGAATGACTGCAGCATCATGACGACTAGGGTTTGCTAGCTTGATTTGCGACTTGACGGTTTGCAGCAACGCTGAGAGGTCCTATGAGAAGTCAGCAGGTGTTGATAGTATCATTAGATGAGGAACTTACTTTGGTTTTGGGACTCAACTCAACAGTAAAGTAATTTGACTCTGTACTTGTCGAATATGTCCTCCTAGCACTGGCTGAGATGCTATTGAATACACGGCTCCTAGGAGCTCTCAATGCTAGCCGAAAGGCCATTGAGAGATATTTTCTAGGCTTAAAAAGATGCCAAGATGTACATGAAGATTTGACTGTATGAGAAATAATGAGCTCACGAAATGCGCTTACAAAACACGTCGGAGGAATGCGATTGTCAAGTCTGAGATGTCATCGCTCAGCTCTAGAAAACATCACTAACTATTTGCCCGTGTGAGCTTTGCCTAAGTGTGGCTAGTGCAGCGGCAGCCACATCTTCAATAGGTGTCAAAAAGGACCAGAACTTGGAGATGCGATAACATTCTACGTCTAGGTATACGAGAGCTCATTACGATGATAGAAACTATTCAGAAACCACGAAAGTCTTGTAATGCTTATAGAATCATTAGGCATGACTTAGACATGGCCATAGTAGTTGTTAGATTGCCTTATTAGTGAGGCGTATTTTGTCAGCTTCAGCCACATCATCCCACCTGCAGCTTTTGATTGCCCCTCCATCACCACCACTAAAAGTTATACCCCCCATCCGAAGCCGGTGACTCAACTTTTGAAGTCGTCGAGTCACACTATCCTACCTATATCAATTCGTGGTGAGGACAGTGCTTGAAGCCCTACAACTACGGGCTTCACTCAGTCATCTCCGGCACGACGTTCAGACTCGCGGTTCGAGCACTACGGGTGCGCTCTGTTTCCCCAAGACGACCCTTGACAACCACGCGAGTAATCATGGCGACCAACAGCGGTCGAGGAAACCCAAGTAAGGACCACCAGAGATGGGGAATCCCTATAGAAGCGCAGCTTAGCGCAGAATGGATATGGCTAACCACAACACCATATAGTCGCTGCCAGCGAGGGCATCGAAAACGCTACCAATACCCCTCCAGCCGTCCCCGCCGAGGAGAAGAAGGAAATCACCGAGTCTGCTGGCGCCGTCCACGCCTCGGGACAAGATGCTGGCGCTGCTGATGCCGCCGGCGGTGCGCCCAAGGTGAAGACCGCCAAGGAATGTACGTGCAACGTCTTCAACTGACGTCGACCCAACATCGATTCTGACATAATTCCACAGTGGAAAAGGAGCGAAAGAAGGCCGAGAAGCAGGCCAAGTTCGAGGCAAAGAAGCAAAAAGCTGCTGCCACCGCCCCCAAGGCACCCAAAGAGAAGAAGCCCAAGGAGAAGAAGGCCGAGGAGGAGCCTCTCCCCGAATACGTCGAGGACACCCCCGAAGGCGAGAAGAAGCGAATTCGATCGTTCGAGGACCCCCATTTCAAGGCCTACAACCCCATCGCCGTCGAGTCCGCATGGTACAGCTGGTGGGAGAAGGAGGGCTTCTTCAAGCCTGAGTTCAAGCCTGATGGCAGCGTCAAGGATGAGGGCAAGTTCGTTATTGTCCACCCTCCTCCCAACGTTACCGGTGCTCTGCACATGGGACACGCCCTTGGTGACTCCCTTCAGGATCTCATGATTCGATGGAGCCGAATGCAGGGCAAGACCACTCTCTGGCTGCCCGGTTGCGATCACGCTGGTATTTCTACTCAGAGCGTTGTCGAGAACATGCTCTGGAGAAAGGAGGGCAAGACCCGACACGATCTTGGCCGTGAGAAGTTTGTCGACACTGTCTGGCAGTGGAAGGATGAGTACCACAAGCGCATCAACAAGGCCCTGACCAGCCTTGGAGGATCTTTCGATTGGAGCCGAGAGGGTATGTTTGATACAAGACGTTATTACGGAGGAATTCACTAACACAATGCAGCTTTCACCATGGACGCTAACCTGTCTGCTGCTGTTACTGAGACTTGGGTCAAGCTTCACGAGGAGGGCACCATCTACCGAGCCAACCGACTTGTCAACTGGTGCACTAAGCTCAACACTGCGCTTTCTAACCTCGAGGTCGTCAACAAGGAGTTGACTGGTCGCACTCTGCTTGATGTCCCCGGATACGATAAGAAGGTCGAGTTCGGTGTCATCGTCCACTTCAAGTACCCCGTTGAGGGATCTGACGAGCTTGTCGAGGTCGCCACCACCCGTATTGAGACCATGCTGGGTGATACCGGTATCGCTGTCCACCCCAAGGACGAGCGTTACAAGCACCTTGTTGGCAAGACTGCCATCCACCCCTTCATTGAGGGTCGCAAGCTGCCTATCATCGCCGACGAGTATGTCGACATGGAGTTCGGTACTGGTGCCGTCAAGCTTACTCCCGCTCACGACCCCAACGATTTCACCCTTGGCCAGAAGCACGGGCTTGAGTTTATTAACATCTTGACTGATGACGGTTTGATGAACGAGAACACCGGTGCTTACAAGGGTCAGAAGCGATTCGATGTCCGTTACTCAATCCAGGATGACCTCAAGGCCAAGGGTCTCTACGTCGACAAGAAGGACAACGCCATGAAGGTCCCTCTGTGTGAGAAGTCCAAGGATATCATTGAGCCTCTCCTGAAGCCCCAATGGTGGGTTCGCATGAAGGAGCTGGCTGAGCCTGCCCTTGCTGCTGTCCGTGATGGACGTATCAAGATCCGACCTGAGACCGCTGAGAAGAGCTACTTCAGATGGCTCGAGGATATCAACGACTGGTGTATCAGCCGACAGCTCTGGTGGGGTCACCAGTGCCCTGTCTACTTTGCCCAGATCGAGGGTGGCGCTGGAGACATTCCTGAGGAGAAGCTTTGGTTCGCCGGCCGAACCCAACAGGAGGCTGAGGAGAAGGCCAAGGCTGCACTGCCTGACAAGACCTTCACTCTTAAGCGTGATGAGGACGTTCTTGACACATGGTTCTCTTCCGGCCTCTGGCCTTTCAGTACCCTAGGCTGGCCCAACAAGACACACGACCTTGAGACTCTTTACCCTACATCCGTCCTAGAGACAGGTTGGGATATTCTCTTCTTCTGGATTGCCAGAATGATCATGCTCGGTCTCAAGATGACAGGCGAGATCCCCTTCAAGGAGGTCTACTGCCACAGTCTTGTCCGAGACTCCGAGGGTCGTAAGATGAGTAAGAGTTTGGGTAACGTCGTCGACCCTCTCGACGTTATTGCAGGTATCGAGCTGGATTCTCTCCATGACAAGCTTCTGTTGGGTAATCTACACCCCAGCGAGGTCACCAAGGCCACCAAGTACCAGAAGACAGCCTTCCCTGATGGTATTCCTCAGTGTGGTGCTGATGCTCTGCGTTTCACCATGATCAACGCTACCACTGGTGGTGGTGATATCAACCTGGACGTCAAGATCATCCACGGATACCGAAAGTTCTGTAACAAGATCTTCCAGGCTACCAAGTACGTCCTGGGCAGTCTTCCTCAGGACTTCACTCCCTCCAAGTCGGGCATTGCCCGCGGCGAGACTCTTGCCGAGCGATGGATTCTTCACAAGATGAACACCGCTGCCAGGGAGATCAACAAGGCTCTTGAGGACCGTGAGTTCTCCAAATCAACACTGATCGTCTACCGCTACTGGTACAACGAGCTCTGCGATGTTTACATCGAGAACTCCAAGGCCATCATCCGTGACGGTACCCAGGAGGAGCGCGAGTCTGCTATCCAAACCCTGTACACTGCTCTTGAGGCCGCCCTCACCATGATCCACCCCTTTATGCCTTTCATCACTGAGGAGATGTGGCAGCGAATGCCCCGAAGGCCCGAGGATCAGACCAAGTCCATCATGGTCGCCAAGTACCCTACTTACAACGAGAAGCTTGACGATCCCGAGTCTGAGCGCGCTTATGAGCTTGTTCTGGGATGCTCCAAGGCTGCTCGCTCATTGATGGCTGAGTACGCCCTCAAGGATGAGGCTGAGGGTAAGCAAACTAACCTCCCAATACGTGAAACTCTTCATACTAACTTCTTTGTAGTTATTATCCAGGCCTACAACGACACTGCTCTCACCACCGTTAAGGAGCAGTCTTCCTCCATCAAGACCCTCAGCGGCAAGGGCATCAAGGGTGTTGAGGTTCTCAACCCTGATGCCACTCGACCCGCCGGCTGCGTCGCCTACCCCGTCTCCACCGAGGCCTCCGTCTTCCTGCACGTCAAGGGTCGTGTTGACCTCGACGCCGAGATTGCCAAGGCTCAAAAGAAGCTCGACAAGGCAAAGGGTAGCATCCAGAAGCAGGAGAAGATTCTCAAAGACCCCGGATACCTCGAGAAGGTCTCGGATGCCGTCCGCGAGACAGATGAGAAGAGGCTGGCCGATGCTAAGCAGGAGCTTAACAGCTTCGAGGAGACGATCAAGCAGTTTGAGCAGCTCAAGTTGGAGTAGAAGACTAGACAAGAACGCTTGCTAGAAGAACTACAGTCCGAGTTTTGTGTTTGCTTGGGATGTAGAAAAGTAAAGTAAAAGAGATGCGGAAATGACAATTTATGAATGAGTTTACTCTACTGTGTCCTAGTGGGAGAAATAAGACTTCAGACGCAGATTCAACTTAGACTCTTATCAAACTTATGCCTATATCTTGAAAATTATATAAATAACAGTAAAACATAGTAATAATTTAGGCTAAGTATTACTAATTATGAAGATATTTGTTTAAATTTATTTCAAGTTTTATTAATTTTATAATAAATTAATCGCAACTTAGATATTATAGTACTAGGTAGAGGTGAAGTCTCACGTCCGGAGTTTTATTTCCCCCCGAGGTGTGTCTACTGTTTGAAGTGATGATTTCAATTCTACTCCATTACAAGTTACTATCACTTAGTATTGTTGACCCCTACTACTGCCAACCTCCCTTTCCAGGCCCCTCCTCCTTATCTTTCCTACCTCCACCACCACCACGTACGGGCTTCGACTGCGCGGCCTCATGTCTCCTGAGCTCCTCTGGCACCTTGGAAATAGAGCTCTTGCTAAGGATCTGCTTGAGGTCGTACATATTTTCGTTGTCCTCGCTGCCCAGGAATGTGATGGCAACACCACTCTTTCCAGCACGACCAGTTCGACCGATACGATGGGTGTAGCTCTCAATATTGGTTGCCATGTTAAAGTTGACAACGAGAGAGACGTCGGGGACGTCGATACCACGACCAGCAAGATCGGTTGCGACGAGGACCTGCGTGTTTCCGGCGCGCACTGAGGCAAGCGCTGCTTCTCGCTGTTCCTGGGTCTTTGAACCGTGTAGCGTGACGGCAGACCAGCCCATTTGTTTGATATCGCGAGCGACAGCATCGCAGTTGCGCTTGATGTTGACGAAGACGATGATGGGTGGTGCGAAAGCTTGTGAGGAGAGAATCTCTTGGAGGCGCTTCTTGCGACGGTCTTCGCCTGAGACGAACTCGACGCGCTGCTCGACTGTGTCGACAGCCTCGCCTGCGTTACCGATGGTAACGATTGCTGGACGGCGGAGATACTTCTTTGCGATCTTCTCTACGATAGGTGGCATAGTGGCCGTGTACATCATAGTCTGTCGGTAACGATCTCGTCCGCCAAGGTAGCGCTGCATGAGCTGCGCGTTCTCAGCATCATCCGTATCCGGCTTCTCGTTGGTGACGGGTAGTGCGTCGAGAATTTTGTTAACCGACTCCTCGAAACCGAGATCGATCATGCGATCTGCTTCGTCCATAATGACGTAGCAGCATTGTCCTAGGACGAGCAGTCGACGATCAATACAGTCGACAAGGCGACCTGGCGTAGCGACGACAATCTCGGCACCGTTACGCATAGCATATACTTGCTCTTCGATGGAGTGACCACCGACAATGCTCACAACACGGAAGCCAAGAGGCGTAGCAAACTTCTTGGCTTCGGTCTCGATCTGCTGAACCAATTCTCGAGTGGGGGCCAGGATAAGAGCGTAGGGGCCGTCATTCTTGTTCGTTTCATCCAGAGGGGGTAAATCGGAGATGTAGACCAGCAACGGTAGCAGGAAAGCAGCTGTCTTTCCGGAACCTGTAACGGCTACACCGATGAGATCGCGAGCTTGAAGGGCGATAGGGATGGCAGCTCGTTGAATAGGCGTGGGCTCCTTGTAACCAACTGCGTCTACAATGTTGAGCAAACGTCGAGGCAGATTCGACTCTTGCCAGTTGCGCATAGGATTGGGGATCATGCCGCCCTTTGTAGCAATGCCAAAGTCCTCCTTGAAGATGCGCCAGTCTCGCTCGCGCATATCGTCTAGTGACTTTTCAGACCATCGCTTACCTAGTCCTGTTCGATCCGCTCGTTCTCTTGCCTTGTCGCGTGCCCGGAAGAAGTCCTCCATGATGCCTTGTGCTCTTTCTTTTCCATTCTCAGGATCTCTTTGCTCGATCATCCTCGCTCGTTTGCGCGCCCGCTCCTCGGCTTCATCGTCGAACTCGCCACCAACACCAGCAAAGGATCCATTGTGGTTGACGACGGCCTGTCGGGTGTATAGAGGATCGTTGTCGCGTGAGGTATCTTCGTCGGCGTCCCATTCAAAGTTGAACTTTTTCTCGGTTGTGCGCATCCGCTTCTTCTTTGCTGAAAAGTTGGACTGTTGGTTTACTTGAGGACCAAGGTATCGCGATCGCAGGAGAGTGGCCTCGATATCCTCCGCTGATTGCTTGTCTGCGGCCTGTTTATCTGCCTTCCTGGAGTCTCTGCCTCTTCCTCGGCCTCGTCCTTGATCTCGATCGCCGTCTCGTTCTCGTTCTCGACCATTCTCTTGGTTCATGGCCTTGGGGCCTGTCGGTACGCGCGCGGATCCATTTGGAGCATCGCTAGTAGGTCTTGATGAGCCGTTTGATCTAGCGACCCATTTCTGCTCGTCTTCTCGTCGCTTTTGAGACTCTTCGGAAGCTTTACGCTTCTTGTCGTCTTCTTCCTTCTTTGCCTTTTCAGCTGCTAATCGTTCTCGTTCGGCCTTGGGAATGAACCTAGGCTTGGCTGCTGCGGCGTCTGCAGCCTTCTTTTTCCGCAGAATTTCCTCAATATCGAGAGGCATTGTGTGGGTTGTAGAGAGAAGATTCCCTGGTTGGACTTATTGTTGGATTATTGTACATACAGTCACGTGACAACCCGGAGGTCTGTCGACCTCAACGCCTCTTTACGCCGAAAGTCAGCCTTTTTTTACTTCAGGCACCGACTCTTTTCCTGAACACCTTTGGATAGAGTTGGTTGAGGCAATAAGGTGTGTGATGCAGCTGAAAGGTAACCTTATTGATCTGATATATTGAGTTGCCCACGGCCTGGGTTTTAGGTCACTATTGTTGACTTCTGTAGGACTTTCATGGTTGTTTACCGGGTTATGTTTAAAAAATAGATAAAGAGAAGTTTGGTTAAAGAGAAATAAATAATAGAAATTCAAATAGTCAGGCGGGTCAGTAAATAATCAATACTCTGCCTAACTTGAGGCTGAGTTGCTATAATACTTAGAGCATACTTCAGGCTAAAGATAGCCTAAAGTGCTTATATTATTTTGTCA